>JAJHSJ010000001.1:6852380-7130572 GCA_021015155.1 Magnolia officinalis | reverse complement strand
TGGATGGTGTCGCCATCTCACGATGTTGATATCATGGACGGTTTGGATCTCTCACTAATAGCTGAGGACGATGGGTCTGACGATCATCTCATGACCTGATTGCTCGTTCAAATCGGCTGGCGAACAGGTTCGAGACTTATAGAGCTCGACTGACAGGTTCGATGCACGACGAGTGTACACACACTGCTTACACACTCAGTTCCAAGGTGGGGTCCACATTGATGTAATTGAGAGATCTACTTTGCCGTTCCCCTTGGAGGCTCTAAATCAGGTTCTTTGACCAATGGTCAGGCAGATCCAAAACCCAAGTGGGCCACATTTCTAAATTTTTTTACTACAATTGTAGATTTTTGTTGGTTTGATGGTTTGATCATTTCGAAATTGGATATCAACGGTAAAAGGATCCAAGGGACCACTTAACTAGAGTTCAATAGCCAGATTATAGATCAGATGGCCTAAAACATATATGTAATATTAAATATCATTTTTATGTTGTTTCTAATATCATTGTTATTATATTTTTAATCATCAGTTATTTATACTTAATCTGATAGTTCTCTCTTTTGGCTATGTTTTATAGGTTTATCAAAAATAAATTACTTATTTATATTTAGATATATAATTATTATCATTATTATTATTAATATCTAGATTACTTACCTGGGTCACACTCCCATTAACGCCATCTATTCATTGGGCTTTAATTTGAAGGATTAGTTAATTTTAAATTTGTAAGTATGCCATAAATCCAGATTTTTGGTTATTTAGTTGTATTTTGTCATTCTAATGGCCAAATTGTATTCAAATTGATCATTAGCAGTTAATAGAGTTCTAGGGTCTACCTATATGGGATTTAACAGTCGGATTTGGGGTTTGATGGTCTATGTGTGATGGTTAAGTGACAGACCTTCAAGTTGGACCCAGATGAATGGTGGTTTGGTGATCTATGACTCCGACTTGAAACTTAACGTTCACTCTCAAAATAACGTTATTGTCCCTCTCAATGATTAATAGTTGGAATGGGCGAATTTTGAATTATCAATTTGCTAGTGAATATCGTAGGTTGGGTGTGTACATTCACACAAGTTTACTATCCTGAATTATATCGATAACACCCGAGTACTAAAAAGTTTGGAATGTTACAGCTTATCTCGACGCTTGGGGTCATAATTGTTCGGATTGAATTGAGTTGCAAATTCAATTCTGTCATGCCTGCATTTCAGTTGTCGAAAACCAAATATTAACAAGTTTTTGGCCTGTTTGGTGGTACAACAAACTAATTGGTTGCCATAAATATTTATTATGCACCGGTCGTAACAAGTATTAATAAGTTTTTTGCATGCCCGGTGGAACCTTAAAAAAAAAAAAAAACTTTAGTGTCCGAAATATATAATGTGCATAGGCTGGCCAGCATCAATAAGTTTTGGCACGCCGGGTGAGATAGTAAATTACTTGGTTACCAAAAATATTTACTGTGCATCGCCAGTACTGAGCATCAATAAATATTCGATACCCTTAGTGGCAAATTATGTCATATATTGACATATTGTGAGCAGAGAAAGATAAGCTCAGGAGAGCTGAAGTGTTCAGTGGCTAACATGTCTACCACAGGCTTCGTACTCAAATCTCTATCGAAATGTTGGCACGTGTGGCTATATGGTCGAATGGTGACGCGCACATTGTACCCGCATGCGATGCATGACAAATGACACATGCCATATGGCAAGTTAAAAGATGCTTGGAATGTGACACATGGGCATTGCAAAAATCAGACACATCCACTAATCAGGTGGTGGTGCCCACTTATCCTTTGGACTCCATAAGAGGTTGTGCTTTTGAAAAAATTAAAATATAAATAAATAAATTATTCTATGGTGTAGCTCACGCGATAGTAGAATGGATGGATTTCTGCATCAATTCCTCCTCATTCTAGGGATAACTTTTATGGACGGCTCGGATGGTTCCACCGCTGCAGAGGTTAGCAAATATTATAAAGAGAGAAATGCTCCAATGCTCTTAGAGCACTACGTTAGTTATACTGTTCCTAGTTGCATTGGGACACTTAGTCAATCTATTGATCTTGAATGTTCATTAGGTCCAACGCATATATCATAAGCTACCATGAAAACATCACACGATCTGACAGATATTAACCATTTGATCAATGGCCTTAAACATCGACGGCCAAGATCATTTACAAAAAAAGGTCCAGTCAACAGTTTCATCAATCTATTTGGTAGGGACCGTCTTGGATTGATTATCATTCTAGAGAACCACTTTTGTTAGGCAATTGCAACCATCCCATCCACGGCTTGGAAAAAGGATGGCTACATAAAATAAGGTTAAATTAAGGATGGATTAGATCATCCGATGAGAGTGATTTTTTACATTCAGCCCATTTTATATGTATCTAAACTTGATGGACAGTTCAGATCAATCGATTGGACTGTCCAAGTGACCCTATGCTATCAGGAGCACTATAACTTATAGAACTCAGAGAGCACCGGAGCATTTCTTTTATATTGGTACATATATTAATACATTAGATGCTGATTAGGGACACAATACCTGAGATTTGGCAGATCTCGCATGCTTAGATTTGGAGTAATCCAGTTACAGTTTCTACCACGTATCTACCCACTATATATTATATATATATATATATATATATATATATATATATATATATAAACCGTTCAATCTGTTTTTTTTTATCTGATTTTTTAAGCTCCACATACCTGATTAATTTGGCCCAGCCAATTTAAAGCCCCAGATCTCCCGTACAATCAGGTGGGCCACAATGTACTAAACAAATAGACAGCTAGGAAAAAAAATATATTTTTTAGCCGTTCAATCTGTTTTTTATCTGATTTTTGAGCCCCTCATATCTGATTAACTTGGCCCACCCAATTTAAAGCCCCAGATCTCCCGTACACTTGCCAGGTTGTCGTTTGTGCTTGCTTGTGGATGGGAAAGGTTGTGCGGGATAGATTTTATTTGTTTAACCTAAAAATACACGAATAGGATGATCCTAGCCTCTCATGTGACTTTGCCTGTCGTTTCTCAGCCTATCTAACCCTACATTTGTAGTCCTCAAAATCCCTTTGATCAGAAAGGTAGGATAATCTGATCGTTTTGAAATTTGAGCAGTGGCCCATCTGCAGGTGTGCCTACCAGATGAACTGTCCAGATCTGAAGATTGCCACGTGATCCTTTCTCTTTTGACTACATGATGACTATGAAAACCAATCCAACCGATTCTTGCCGGTACGGAATGTTCAGATTCGGTAGTGACCTCTTCAGTACCCACCCATGTCGGTGGTGTATGTTACATCAGCCAATCCGCTTCCACATTTGGAAGCGTGGTGTTTGGTGTGAAAAGTCGTCCGGATCTTTTTCAGGCAGTGTTAGATCAACGGACAGAAATATTAGAAACTGATAGGGTCGTCCGGACCCATGAATTACAAAAGGTAGGTAAAGTTAGTTGGGGAGAAATAACACCTTCTTTTTTTTTTTTTTTTTTTCTTTTTTTAATAACGTACAAGAGATTAGGTAGAGTACATCACGATGCGTTGCAGTTATAAACGTCTTGGATTTACTCATTTTATTTGGATTTTTTTCAATGATCAGAACGGTCCATGTGGTAGGACACAACCTGGATGTGGATTCCCATAGATAAATCCCAGATTGAGATTTTCAACCCTTTGATTCTATAAATAAAGCTTATATTAACCGTCCACATTAACAGCGAAAGATCCAAAATATCAAGGGCTGAAATAATCCAATTTAATAACTTTTGTTGACCTCTATGTAGCATACGAATAAAGGGCCATCAGGTGAACCCAGGTTCAAAGGCTAAAGTCGCAATGCACCGTGACTATACTTACAGATATGTTCTAACAAACCTCAGGATACAAATGGATGCATGATGTAAGTAGATGATGGTAAATCCCCACCAAAATTGCTAATACGTGTGAGCAATTGTGATGGGCATAGCTGGAAAACGACAGCAGTCGAATGATCATAACCGTCCAATCATTGTCCATCGAACGGACAGCTAAAATGAAAATATTTGGTGGTTCAAATTCCGTGAGCGAAATCGTATGGTTAAGATTATCCAACAGGGTATGATTTTTGTGGTGTGCTCCATCCACAGTAAGAGTCCAGCGTGGGCTGACTAGTGGCATTGAAATAGATCAGATGAGTGGTATCAGACTCGTCCGAGTCTTGCCACCATACGCTTAGTGGGCCCTGAAGTGGATGGACCATTACCTAAATATTTCATCCATCCGGCAAATCTTACCCGTCCATTGGTGCCTTATAAATAGACAAACGAAATATAAACTTCATTACATATTCAACTGAAAGGATCAGATGGCTGGGATCTTCCAATCTAAGAGGGTTTAAAGCTATGGTCCATCCATGATGGCCCATCAAACCAATTGCCTGGACCACTAAACCATATCCCATCGAACCAACTGAAAATCATGGATCCTGAATACTTCAGGTTTCAATTGGGCAATCCATATCATTATTTTCTGGGTGGCCACTATAGGGGACGTCACCCCAAAATCTCCCAAATGGGCAAATCTTAGCCTTCCATTTGCGGCCTTCAAGCAGACAGCCGACAGCAGGGGAACAAAAATTCCCGTACAACTGTAAAATTAAAGGGACTTGATTTTTAAAGTGCTTACTGAAGAACTTAGTACGGAAGCAATACATGTCAAACAACCACTTGCTCTAAAGCTTGAGCCATTAGAGGATAGGGGATAGCACATCACTGTATATCAAGGGACTGTTTATAAGGCCACATGGAATTGGAAGGAGGGAAAACAAAAATATCTGCTTGATCAAAAGATCAAATTTGAAACATAGGAGTTAAATGATGGGCATTTAATTCCTATTCGATGTACTTCATTTTTTAACAGCAAAATAGGCCGATAAGTGAATAAAAAACACACATTATGATGGGCTATGATGGACCCCACAGATCTTACTACTAGGGTGTTGCACAGCACGCCAACAACGCAATGAGCCTAGATCCAATCTCGGGCCTTACCCACAAACGATAAACAGGAAGAAATATAAACTAGAAACAAATTAAAGCAATCCAAAACAAACCACATGACAAGATATACGTGGAAAAACCCCAATCTAGGGTAAAAAACCACGGATGCAAACTTCCACTATGAAGAACGAAGATTACAAGGCAATATACTAACCTCTCCCTTGGAAGTACAGAGAAAATTCCTTGCCCACACCTTAGAAATATTTTCCAATATTCACCTTAACCCTAGAATAACCCGAGGGATCCCAATTTATAGTTTTGGCAACTTCCCTTTCGCATCCCAGTTGTGAAAGGACTTGCGACACGAAATCCACGAAACTCCTTTCGCATCCCAGTTGCGAAAGGACTTGCGACACGAAATCCGCGAAACTCCTTTCGTATCTCAGTTGCGAAATAATTTGCGACACCAAATCCGCGCAACCTCGACTGGTCGTGGGCGGCCCCAGATGTGGCTCCACTTCTCAACAATCTCCCACTTGGAGACACATCGCCATAAACCTTTGTCTTCTTTATCTGGAGTGCACCACCTCCCCGTCTTCAAGCCTGAAGACCAATCAAAGTTGAACAGAGCTTCAACTTCTCCCTTATGACCGCCTTGGTCAGCATATCCGCAGGATTCTCACTTGTATGAATCTTCCAGTAACGAATGTATGAAGTGATATCTGATGGCAATATGCTTGGTCCTTGAATGAAATGCTGAATTCTTAGCCAAGTGTATTGCACTCTGACTGTCACTGTACAGCTTGCAATCTGCTTGCTTCTTACCCAACTCTTCCATAAAACTTTGCATCCACACCATCTCCTTGCATGCTTCTGTAGCCGCAACATATTCTGCTTTTGTCGTACTGATAAATACTATTTTTTGTAACTGAGAGACCCAACTGATTGCAGTACTACCCAGAGTAAAAACATAACCTGTAGTGCTTCTTCTGCTGTCGATATCTCCTGCCAAATCTGAATCCACGTAGCCTTGTAACTTGATTTCCGATCCACCATAACACAGCCCTACGTCCTTAGTATCTACCAAGTACCTAAGGATCCACTTCACAGCTTCCAATGTTCCTTCCCGGGGTTGTTCATGAACCTGCTAACAACTCTCACTGCTTGAGCAATGTCTAGCCTCGTTCTCACCATACCATACATGAAACTCCCAATAACTGACGCGTATGGGACTTTAGTCATGTAGTTCTGTTCCTCCTGCGTCTTGCACCTTGCTCCTTAGATAGCTTGAAGTGGTTGGTTAATGGAGTGCTAACCGCTTAGCACCTCCCATATTGAATCGATCAAGTACCTTGGCTATGTACTCTGCCTGTGACAAAAACTAATTTCTTGTTTTCCCTGTCACGCTTTATCCTCATGCCTAGGATTTATTTTGCAGCTCCTAAATCCTTCATGGCAAATTCTCTAGACAATTGTCTTTTGAGATATGAGATGTCCTTCATGCTTGAACCAACCACAAGCATATCATCAACGTACAGAAGAATGATGATGTAAGACGTATCAAACTTCTTCAAGTAACAATAGTGGTCTGCATGACATCTCTTAAAACCGTTTCCCGACATGAAACTGTCGAACTTCTTATACCACTGCCTTGGGGCCTGCTTCAAGCCATATAGACTCTTCTTCAGTCTGCACACCTTGTTCTCATTACCTGTGTCACGCCCCAAACTCAAAAACCGGGCTCACAAAATTCCCGATCGCCGAATCCGGCGCCGACAGCCTCCGTAGTACCTCATTCTCGGATTCCGATACTCACATACCAGATTCCGATCCTGGGATCCTACAAGGAGGATTTTCAGTATGATTTTTTTTTGTAATGAAGCATAACCACAAGCATAACCAAGTCACAAACAACACCACATATCCACTATAACAAAACTTTTAAGTATAATGCGGGAAGGAAATACAGTATAGTCAAAAGGCTCCAAAATGATCTGATTCACACTCCTGCCTCAGCGCTGCTGTTGACCAACGCTACCTGCACGCAACGGTCGTGCATAAGCTTACAAAAGCTTAGAGGGTGGTGTAAGTGTGTGTACAAGGCAAACGCAAGTTACAATATCAGAGTAATGCGAAAATATGCGGTAAGTCCATGAATGCTATCAGCTTGTACCAGAACTATGTAATGTAAGGCATGAATGATATCGGTCATACCAAGGCCATGCGATGCGAAACATGAATGCTATCGGCCATACCGACGCAATGCAAGACCTACGTAGCCGAATGTCATATGCGAGATGCAATACAAGCATGTTAGTCCTCATCATGTCCACATATCAGTACAGTTAATCTCTTGATATCACCGGGGTCTAATACACCTCACACTGACTGCCTCCTCCCTAGCTGCACAGCCAAGCAAGTGGAAGAGACCACACTATCTGCCTGACCAGTAGTCTGCCAATACCTACCTGGTTGGTCGATAGCGGACACATTTGCGAGCTGGTCAAACTCAGCCTAGCTTATAGCCCCCTCACTCAGGCGGATAAGGTCACACCCGCTTCCAACCGACCACGACACAGTGGGAGATGCGGCCTACTGGTATTCGGCACTCGGGCGCTCGTGTTTCCACTCGGTCTAGACGTTGAAGCATCTCTTGGTACCAAAAAGGTTCTGGGACTTTCACCCAATGACATCCTAAGTGCCCACAATGCTAGAACAAAATATTTTCGGTATCCGATACGGTCATCCACGATGTGCCTGTGGAGCCACGGCCCTGATGTAGCTAGGGCGTGCAGTGATCAAGTCACACATATGCGAGGTGCATGAGTCATACCGTACAATCATGCAGCAATCTCACGCATACTACGCGATCATGTGGGGCGCTCCGTCTCATAAGGAGTCCCGTAAATGTCTCAGCCTAACCGGCTTATGCTATGATCAAACATTCCTCATATCAAGCATACAAATGATGCGTATGGGTATGAATCATGGGGCTATACTAAGCATGTTATAAAGTGGTGAACTATCAACAAATGTGGGCCTACTAATGGGCCCTAGGGAGAGTTATAATGCGGATATTTAACCAACATTATTCTTACAATGTGGACGTCAAACCAACATTTCTCCCAAGGCATAACCCGTCATCAAACATTATTACACACACTATAGAGGAATCACTCATTGCAATGGACCCTAAGGACGTCCTATTGGGCCTCGACCCATGGGCCTTATATTCATCAAATGGGCCACATCATATGGGCCTTTTATAAATCAAGTGGGCCACATCAAAGGGGCCTTATGTACATTGCAATGGGCCATATCCCACGGGCCTTTGAATACATCACAATGGGCCTTGTAACATGGGCCTTAGATACATTGAATGGGCCCCATCACATGGGCCTTATAATTATCAAGGTGGGCCTCAACAACGGGCCACAAATACATCAAATGTGGGCCTCAACAATGGGCCATAAGCAGGACATAATGGGCCTGATCACTTGGGCCTTATATATACACCAAGGTGGGCTACACCAAAATACAAGTGGTGAGGATGATTTCCACCATTAAAAATCCCTAAGGCCCACCAACACATATATATTATATAATATAATATATAATACATACAATATAACATATAATATACACACACACACACACACACACACACACACACACACACACACCACATGCACGCACGCACACAGCAAGCACGCACACGCGCACAACACTCACCCGCACAGCAGGGGGTCCCACCGTCCAGGGTGGACGGTGCGGACGAACACATATATCAAGGTAGGCCCCACCGTCCGTCTGGACGGTGGGCATGCAACACATACATCTCTGTGGGTCCCATGTGGGGCCCACCATAACGTTTATCTTCCATCCAACCCATTCACATGGTCGCACTGGCCTGTAAGAAGAGGAAAAACAAATTTCAGCTTGATCCGAAACTTCCGTGGCCCATAAAAGGGTTTCAATGGTAGAGTTCAATCACCGCTGTTTTCTTGTGGTGTGGGCCGCCTGAGATCTGGATCTGACTGATTTTTGGAGGGGACCCACCTCAGGGGGTGGTCCACCTCATGGACGACGTGGATACAAAATATACATCATAGTGGGGCCCACATGAGGGGTCGTGGGTCCCTGCACGGACGCCCGTCCGTGAAACAAAAATGCAGTAGCCTGCTGCTGCGTCAGTGGCAACAGGCGCTGCCTTATATATATATATATATATATATATATATATATATATATATATATATATATATATATATATATATATATATATTTTTAATCCCTTATTTCTAAGGTTTTTCACATGTGGGGTCCGCAATAAGGAAATCCGACCCTGCCATCGGATTCCATGGTCCATAGCCAATCCATCAAGTCCAATATCGGGCATTTTTCGCTGTACAGAAATGTCAAGAAAGTTTTAACGGTGAAAATCGTCGTTTGCTATGCTATGGCCCGCCTGAGGGTCAGATTAACCTCATATCTTAGCTCAACGCCTAAAATGAGGTAGGAAAGGGGATGGACGGCTTGGATTAAATCCAATCATCAAGGTGGATCCTATACAAGTGGCCTACTTCCAATGCCTTGACAAAGGCTAATATTTGTTTTTTTTTTTGCTTTTCACGTCCAGTAGTCCCTGGACTCTCCCTTTTTTTTTTTTTTTTTTTTGGGCGTGCAACGCCTTTGAGGTGGGCCCTTCATAGGTGGGCCACCACATGGGGAGGTGGTGTGGTTACAATATATATGTAAAGTGGGCCCCACCTTTAGATGGTTTAGATCCAAAACATGCTCCATTGTGCGGTCCATCTAAGTGGGCCATAAGGCCATAATATCATACACAAAAAAATAAAATAAAAAGAGAGTGGGACACGCGTGATGGAGGGACCCCGACACTATGGGCCCTCTGTTTCAAGCATCCAATCATACATCCATGGGTCCCATTGCACATATGAGCCCTCCAAATAAAAGATCAACGGTGGAGATCCCTCTCCACCCAAAGTGAACGGTCTATATGACCTCTTTATGCAAGGAAATATAAATATCATGATGGGGTCCATGGAGAATGGCCCCATCATGAAATGATCATGAGGATCAAGGTGGGCCATTGGCCACACCTAGGGTCCAAAGTGAGATCCACACCATTGATCGGTAGCCTCACTTGGCCCATCATAAAAATATGAAAAAAAACTAGCCTATAGGAGCACCCACTTAGCGATCTCCTTGGTCCGTTGGAATGCCAACCTACTTGTGCTTCACTTTGATGGTGGAGATGGGAAGTGGATGGCTAGGATGATGGGTTTTGAAATGGAAAAGGTGAGCCTCACACATGCATTTTTTTCTCTCATGGAAGGCTTATACGTGGGTGGTCTTGGTTGCTTAGGATTGTGGTGAGAAATGAGAAAGGGAGAGAGGGTTGTAAGGAGATGTGAGATATGGGTGTGATGGGAGGGTGAGTGATGTGTGATGTGTACTTGACATGTATGGTGGTGTAAGAGAGAGGGTAAGAAAGAGTTGACTTTGGAGAGAGAAAGCATGGGTTGCTTGTACTTGACATTGAAGTGATTAATTGATTGATGTGATTGATTGATTGATGGGATTGATTTGACATTGTGTAGAGATTCTCTTGGGATCGAGAAAGCGCGGCGTTTCTTCGAAATAAACGCCGACTCACATCTTCTAGTCAGGGTATCAGATCGGTGCGTGAGTCGCGGCGTTAGAACAGCGGCGATGGTGCGGTCGTAATGATACAGGTCTCGGATTAAGTCGACATGAATTTACAGGATACGGCTCGGGGTCGATTGCAACTTTGATTATAGGTCGCAGGTTGCCGAAATTTGACGGTAAGGATCGTGAAAGTTGACGGAACAGTACGGACTAGGATACGGGTCTTACAACATGGTGCCACGTATCCTGTCGGCTGATGCATATATATCTTTTCTTCAAGGTTCTCTTGAAGAAAAGTTGTCTTAACATCTAGTTGTTCTAGATGTAAGTCCTCTGAAGCCACTATACTCAAGACCATGCGAATCGTAGACATTTTCACTACTAGTGAAAATATTTTAGTGAAATCGATACCTGTCTTTTGTTGAAACCCTTTCACAACCAATTTGCCCTTGTACCGTTTCGAACCATCGTGCTCCTCCTTCAGTCTGTAAACCCACTTGTTATGAAGAGCTTTCTTACCCTTGGGTAAAGTGACTAGCTCCCATGTACGATTAGACTCAAGAAAGTCTATCTCATCATCCATGGCTTGCTCCCACTTAACCCGTATATCTGACTGTAACGCCTCTTCAAAACACTCTAGCTCACCATTATCCGTCAGTAATAGATAATGTAAGGAGGGTGAGTATCAGACCGTGGGTCTCCTCTCCCGAGTAGACCTCCTCACTACCGGTGTATGCGGCTCTGCCTCATCCTGTGGCGCTGTAAGACCCATGTCCGGTAACTCTTCTAACTCTACGAATTCCTTTTTCTCGGCCTTATTTTCCTGCACACTGTTCTTATGCATCACTTTTTCATTGAAGAGTACGTCATTGCTTCTGATGATTTTCCTGTTTTCTGCATTCCAGAATCTGTAGCTAAAATCATACTGCCCATAGCTTATAAATGTGCACCTCGTGGACTTCGCATCCAGCTTGTTTTTGTGCTCTGCATCAATGTGAACATATGAAGTGCAACCGAACACTCTGAGATGTGCAAGGTTCACTTCCTTCCCGGTCCACGCTTCTTCTGGTAGCCCACCATCCAATGGTGATGAGGGACTTCTATTGATGAGATATGCGGCAGTATTCACAACATCTGTCCAAAAGGTCTTGGGCAACCCTGCATGTAACCTCATGCTCCTGGCGCGCTCAAGGATGGTCCTGTTAATGCGCTCAGCCACACCATTCTGTTGTGGTGTCCCTGGAATCATTTTTTGATGTTTGATTCCATTTGCTGCACAATACTCCTCAAACCTCTTATCGCAATACTCTCCCCCATTGTCAGATCTGAGACACTTTACTGTTTTACCTGTCTCATTTTCTACCATAACTTTCCACTTCTTAAATACATCAAATACATCAGATTTATGTTTTAAGAAGTAGACCCACAAATTTCTACTAGCATCATCAATAAAGGTAACAAAATAACGTGAGCTACCAAGAGATAATACATGTGCCAGTCCCCACACATTAGTGTGTACAATTTCCAACAGATGTGTCTTTGGAGAGCGTCCCGTCTTCTTGAAGCTTACCCTCTTCTGCTTGTCATACACGCAATCCTCGCGGAATTACAAGTCAATAGACTTCAGCCCTGGTAGTTTTCCTTTTGACAATAGCACTTTCATCCATTTCTCACTCATATGTCCCAGCCTCTGATGTCATAACTGCCCATTCACTCCAGTTGATGCGACTACGAGTGAACTATACGATCCTGAAGTCACGTACAAAGTACATTCCTTTTTGCCTCGAGATATTACCAAGGCACCTTTTGTGATCTTTCAGGGGTCACTGGTGAATGTCGTCACATAACCGGTATCGGCTAACTGTCCCACTGAGATCAGATTATGTTTCAAACTTGGTACATGTCTGACATCCTTCAATTTCAAGACCGTTCCTTCTTGCTGATTTACATGAACATCCCCATTTCCAACAATATTGCACAGCTCATCATCACCCAGGTAGACTCTCCCAAAGTCACATGACACATAATCACGCCGAACTTCCTTACACGAAGTGGCATGAAACGAAGCACCCGAGTCTATAACCCAAGACTCATTCCTCGCATCAAGAGACAAGATCAACGCCTCTGTGTCGCTCTCCTCAGACAGATTCACTGAATCCTTCCTGCCTTGAGAGCTTCCTTTTTGTTTCTTGAGCGCCCTGCAATCTCGTTTCATGTGCCCCTTCTTGCCGCAATGCCAACACTCGTCTTTGTCTTTCAGTCCCTTGGACTTTTTCCTCGACTTAGAACGCTCGTGTTTATTGTCTCCTTTATTCAACGATCTTCCTCTTCCTTCAATGTTTAGAGTATTCCCTGGATCCCCTAGAACTCCTGATGCATTCCTTCTATATTCTTCGCTGAGAATTAGACCGGTCACATCATCAAATTTCAACTTTGTCGACCCTGAAGAATTGCTCACAACAATCACCAAACCATCCTAACTGTCTGGCAAACCGGATAAGATCAATAATGCCCTGACTTCATCCTCAAAAGCAATGCCAACGGATTCCAACTGGCTCGTGACTGTATTGAACTCGTTTAGATGTTCTGCCACGCTCCCACCATCTGACATCTTCATGTTGAATAGCTGTTTCATAAGATGAACTTTGTTGGATGCTGAGGGCTTTTCATACATGGTGGCTAGAGCTGTACACGAGCAGACTAAGGCTCGAGTACTCGCTCGACTCGACTCGGAATACTCGACTCGTACTCGACTCGTCTGAGTTAGAGCTGAGTACGAGCGGGTTTCTCAGATTCGTTTAGATTACGAGTAGAGTACGAGTCTAGAGATACTCGACTCGGTACTCGACTCGTGTGCTCGACTCGTATATATATCCACCTCAAAAAAAAACCTACGCCCCCCTTTTGTTTTGCCCATCGTTTTCACAGCGCAGCCCGCCCGTTCGAAAATACCCAAATCCCTTCCCTCCCAGCGCCCGTTTGAAAATACTCTCCCTCTCTCTCCTCTTGTTCCCCTCAGGTGTTGTCCGTCGTTCGGCCCATCCCTCTTCCTCTCTCTCTCTCTCTCTCTCTCCTCTCTCCCTCTACCTCACTCCCCTGTCCGGCGAAGCTCGTCCCTGCCTGCCACTGCCAGTGCCTGGTGCCCCTGTCCAGTGGTACTCTCTCTCTCTCTCTCGTTCGGTCATTCAGACGTTCCCAAAAAAAAAAAAACCCTAAAAACCCTAACCCGCACGGCCACAGCGATCGTCCGATGGTCCCTGCCCTGCCCGGTCGCCTTCTCCCTTACCCTTCTTCTTCCCTCTCTTCTCTCTCTCAGGCGCTCACATTGCCCTGTCCAGCGCCCCTGTCCGCAGCTCGTCATTGCCCTGCCCTGTCCGCAGCCCGTCCTTGCCTTGCCCGGTGCCCGTCCCTACTGCAGCTCGTCCCTGCCCTATTTAAGGTAGAAAATTGTTATTTTTTTTCCTTTTCTTTTCTTTTCCTTACCCCACAGATTTCTGCTCATACTCGAACTCGCCTTAAAAACTTGAACTCAACTCGACTCGTTTACTACTCGTACTCGGGCGAGTATAGTACGAACAAGGAGTCCATGCTCGTTGGCCGAGTAGAGTCGAGTACGAGCAACACTCGGACGCTAAGAGCCGAGTACGAGTAGGGCGATACTCGACTCGACTCGACTCGTGTACAGCTCTAATGGTGGCTAGGGCTTTCATTAATTATTTTGTTGTTTTTACTTTGGATATATTGAAGGCGACGCTTTTAGACAAAGAGAGTCGAATCGTTCCTAAAGCCTTCCTATCCAGTAAAAATCATTCATCATCTGTCATCTTTTTTGGTTTCTTCTCTTTTCCTCCTAGAGGAATATAGAGGTCCTTTAATATAGATAATCCTCGATCTGCATCTTCTAGAAGGCAAAGTTTGAACCATCAAACTTCTCAATTCTAATTTTCTCATCTTCCGCCATCGCTCTCAATAGAACTAAACCAATAGCTCTGATACTAGTTGTTGCGCAGCACGCCAACAACGCAGTGAGCCTAGATCCAATCTCAGGCCTTACCCACAAACGATAAACAGGAAGAAATATAAACTAGAAACAAATCAAAGCAATCCAAAACAAACCACAAGACAAGATATACGTGGAAAAACCCCAATATAGGGTAAAAAACCATGGATGCAAACTTCTACCATGAAGAACGAAGATTACAAGGCAATATACTAACCTCTCCCTTGGAAGTACAGAGAAAATCCCTTGCCCACACCTTAGAAATATTTCTTAATATTCACCTTAACCCTAGAATAACCCGAGGGACCCCAATTTATAGTTTTGGTAACTTCCCGTTCGCATCACAGTTGTGAAAGGACTTGCGACACAAAATTCGCGAAACTCCTTTCTCATCCCAGTTGCGAAAGGACTTGCGACACGAAATCCGTGCAACCTCGACTGGTCGTGGGCGACCCCAGATGTAGCTCCACTTCTCAACATAGGGATATCCAATTTCCATTTACGATGACACGTCATTTTTTTAAAAGTCACAATAGTGGAAGTTGACTGGGTACTGCCGCTCCTTGGCTGCTTAAATAGATGAGGTAATAGACTATAAACTTTCAAACCTACTTGGCATGGACTCATCTCTTACAAGGGCCTTATGTCTAATCAAATTGGAACACCCAAAATCCATAGCTCAATTGACAGACTGAGGGGAGATGCCTCGTTTCAGCACTTGAGGGAGATACCTCGTTTCAACACTTGCCTAATGGGGGTGCGCCCGCCCCCCCCCCCCCCCCCCCCCCCCCCCCCCCTCAAAAAAAAAAAAAAAAAAATTAATAATAATAAATAAAATAAAATAAATTAGATACTGATTAGGTATTGCTCGTGTTTCAAGCTTATATTTGTGTTTTCCCTTCATCTAGGTGTACGTGGCCTCACGAAACAAGTTGGATGGAAGCCCTATAAAGGTATCAATGATGGGTATCATTATCACCTTTGCTTCCTGAGGTGCAGTTCACTTGAGTCTTTAGATCTTCCTTAATTTTGGGCTTATATCCTAAAATGTTATGGAAAAATAAATAAACAGTGTGAATAAAATGCATACATCATGGTGGGACCCAGAGACCTCGCTTGTTTTGAACTAGGATAGGCAGGCATTGTCCCAATGTGCATCTAATCAAATCTTGCCACCTGCTTAACGTAGTGGTGTACTGGGTTCTCAGGTGGCCACATGGGTTATCATCTTTCATGGCCGATTCAATTGTTAGGATGTGGATTGTACAGTGATCCTGCCACCACTAATCTCTCCTGGTCCCATCTCTCATAATGAGATATGACCCAATCAAATCCAACCATATCTAGATCAGACAGATATCAGTATTGGCAGAGTAACTGTGCAATCCAACACAGATCAGTTGGGGCCACGCTACTCTCCAAAAATGTCAGAGTAACCGTTAAGAAATAAATGAGGCCTTAATAAACCAGAATCCTCTACAGCACCTCAGGTTTGTAGGGCCTACTGTGCCGTCTTTATGACATCAACCCCGTCCATCAGGTGCATCTCCTTGTGCTCACCACAGATTTAAAAAATCAGCCAGACACAAAGGTAAGGTGGGACACACGACGGGAAGCAATATAAACACACTAAAACCTCTTAGTTCACGCAGTGCGGTCCACCTAAATTATGGGTAGACTGGTTTCTAGGTTTTCCCCTCGTCCTGGTACGGTGAACCTGATGAGGAGTTTAACTATAGACACTTTTTGTCTTCTTTTATTTTTCTTAACACGACCCATGACCTCAGTATAAAAATGCTATGTTTACCACTGGGCCTTGAGTAGGGACCCTACAGGCCATATTGTTTGCTGGCCGTTCAGGTCACCTGACAGGCCCCACTGTTCCCTTGACCATAGACACCTGACGGCCCACTGTTTCCTTGGCCATAGACACCTGACAGGCCCCACTGATGGACTAGATTTCACTTGCAAAACATGGTGGGCCCCACTTATTAGAAAGCTTCTATATGTCTTGTCTGGTAGCTTGTATGCGGCATGAATTATAATCCAAATCACAAATACCATATAAAGAATTGGGTTGTACTTGACTGCTTGTAATTAAAATTTATTAAAATTCAAAAATTATATTTGGCAGCTATAATTTAAATGCATTAGAAATCTTGGAATCAGCTTTGATATCTTGAATCGGTAAAGTGTACATGACACTTGATAGAATAATTGTAATAAGCCCATTGAAATATATACTTCTTCAAAAATTGAAGAAATCTCAAACCTTTTGTGTACCATAAACATGAGAATCCTAAACAAGATGACTCTTTTTAGCTGTCTATTAAATAGCCAACATTTAGCCAATTTGGATAAATGTTTTGGTATGATTTTAATGATATGGTGCTAATTAGATTGTTTTGGACTATCGTCAACATGCCATGTGTAGGACAGGTTAACAAACTTGCCACAACTTTGCTACTTGATTTTCTTCTTTTAAAAAGAAAGATAACAAATACAATGAATCAAATGGATTCATGACAAAATAGAGAGATTTTCAAGCACACTAAAAAGTAACTATTCATTTACCATCAGTTTTATTTACCATTTATTACCTTGGTGCCAAACACACCAAAAAGTTACAATTATGAATACAACCAAATACACCTTGCCAAATGACAAATCACGCTTTATCATTTTTCCCTTTGTGTATTATGATCATTTTGACATTCCGACAAGATTGTTTGTGTCCAAGGTCTCTTATGTAATTAGAGTTGGGCAGGATCCGACCCGAACCAAAAGCCAGGATCGGGTCAGATCAAGTAGACCCACTCAAATCTGACCGCGCATCGAGTCGAATACGGGTCACTAGCCAATTCGATCAGATCCGGTCGGGTAGTATAGATAATTTTTTTTAACTTTTACTTTTACCCATCTTTTACCTGAATGGGTGAACCTTAATTCATCCCTACCCGAGTGGCGCCGCACGAGGTCGGAACCTCGCTGGCTCGGCTACAGCGTCCCACCTTGGCTCTCCTCCTTTTTCTCCTCACCTTTTTTCTCTCCCGATTTCTCTCCTCTCCTCATTTCTCTCCCTCCCTCTCACGATTTCCCTCCTTTTTCCTTCCTAGCACGAGACTACGAGAGTTTTCGGCTTGGCTTGACTTAGCCCAGTCCGAATCAACCGAACAGACTCAACTCGATCCTACTCGGTTTCCCTGACCGAGTCAAACTCGGTTCGGGTCAGGCCAGCAAGGATTCGGATCGGATCGAGTCAGCCCTACTAGACTCGGTCCCAAATTGGATGGAGTTCAGGTCAGGTTCTTGGAAAAATCGGATCGAGTCGAGTTGGAACTAATCCAGTTCGACTCGACTTGATGCCCACCTCTATAGGTAATCCAGGGTCAAATTCTCAAAGAATTATATATTTTCGACTTGTAAGGTATAGGCCATGCCTTAGGGATTGGTAGAGTGTTGAAATCCAACTCTTATCAAGCAATGGTTCAGTATGTGTTTGGACTGGTAAAAAGGTGAGAGATGAATTCAATTCCTAAAACTTGCAAACATCTTTTTTTAATGATTTTCATCTTTAAGATAGGTTATCAAAATTTTAAAACATGAATTTTCATTCAACAATCATGTTCTGTTTTGAAAGGATGAAAAAAGGGTCTCTCCTTTCTAATAAATCTCACCTAATCGCCCCTAAGAAAAACTGAAATCTTTAGAATATCTATCATGATAGGCAAACATCATAGAGAAAATCTCTTTTAGTGGGAATTTGCTTTCATAAAAGAGATTTACAACCTCTCCTAAGATCTTGGAGAGCCGAGCCAAACATCCCTTAGAATGTATTTTTTAGCAATTCTAGGTGAAAATTTTGTAAATGACAAATCCAACCATCTAGGAAGAGCAAGGCTACATTAAATCTGAAGTATGGTGCATATGGATAGATGATCAATTGAAGTCGGAGTCCGGATCCTCTGATACCCGGTCAACAGGGAATTCCTAATACCCTAAAATTCATTGGTCCACGTCAACACTCACTGAAAAAATAAAAAAAATAAAAAAAAAAGCTTCGGACGCCAAACCACTAGGGTAACAGGAAAATCCTGTTGACCCGATAACAGAGGATCCCGACTCTTGAAGTAGATATCTTTCGGCTTCATCTGTCGATTAACCATTAACTAAAATTTTCTTTGATTATACTATCCCAACCATTTAACAAATGGGCCCTTTTCTCGCCAAATAAGAGCCATTGGCAGTTCTTGTATTTTAGGGCCTATTTGATACAAGGAATTCTGCAGTATTGAAGTGAATTTAGTGGGTTATAAATTTCATATGGATGGAAATGGTTTAATTAATTCTCCTTCATATCTAGTCCAAGGAATATATATTGCAGAATTTTTTGCAAATTTAAAAATTCATTACAACTGTAGGGTCCATGGGAGTGCAAACATTTTATCCACATCATTCATCCATATGCATCCTTTACACATGACAATTGAATGACATATGCATATAGGTGGCATGCATGAGTTTAAAACTTTGATTCATTAATTACAATTCCATAATCCACTAAACGCACGTTTCACACTAATACGATGATTTTCCTGAAATTTTGATCCAAAATGTCAGTCCACATAGTAAGGGCGTGTTTGGGCGGTGGGATTAGGAGGGATTAGGTGGGATGGGATTCATATGGTCTATGCCTAGTCCACTCTACGTTTGGGAAGAATGGAATAGCTTCGAATTAGATTAGATGGAAATGCATTGGATCCCTTGCCAATTTCACTCAATGTTAACAAGTTGTGTAGGTCTCACCATGATGTGTGGGCTATATCCACACTGTCCACCCATTTTTTGAGATCATTTTAGAGTATGGGCCAAAAAAATCAGGTAAATCTAAAGCTCAAGTGGACCCCACCATAGAAAGCAATAGGGATTGAATACTTACCGTTGAAAACTTCTTTGGGCCCACATAAGTTTTGGATCTACCTCATTTTTAGGCTCATGCCATAAAATGAGATTACAAAACAAATTAACGGTTTAGATATAACACATGTGTGTTATTCTCAGTAATTTCTAATGATGGTGGGTATATCCATTCAATGTACCACACTATTACCAACAAAGCACGGCATTAATCTTATCCCACGCAAGAGGGACAATCCCTACCATGAGTAATAATTATGTTTTTAGAATCCCATCTCACCTGTTCCCTTCTAATCTCACGGCCCAAACATGCCCGAAAATATCATGGTATTTTGAAACATATAATAATTTTGTACCAACATTATTAATTCCGCTTAGGGAGTGTTTGGATCATAAGTTACTTTAGATAAGTTGTGCCATAGATAACTTATCCTAGTTTCTACTCACTCAACCCATGAGTATGTGTGGCATCTACCAAACTTATCAACCAAAAAGTAATATCATAAGTAATTATACTTCAAGTTTGTTTAATCCCCCTCATATCCAACATCCATCATGTGGGGCCAACCTTTGATTTGGGTTATTCATTTGTACGGGCTCCACCTTTTATGTGGGTCGTAGTTCATACGGGCCCACCTTCGATGTGAGTCATTCATCATTATGACTGAACCTTTAATTGCACCATTAATTATGTAGGGCCCACCTTTGATGTTGGTCATCCTTCAAGTGGGACCTACTATTAATGTTATTGTCCATCATATGGGACCCACCTTCAATATCCACCATGCATCATGTGGATTCAACCTTTGATGTGGATCGTCCATCATGTGGGCTCTACCTCTGATGTGGGGTAGTCCATCATGCAAGGCCCACCTTAGATATGGGCTACTCATCATTAGGGTTGGCCTTTGATGTAGACCACCCATCATGTGGGACCTACCTTGATGTGGATTGTCCATCATGTGGGGTCCATTTTGATGTGGATCATCCATCATATGTGACCCACCATTTTAATTGCCCATCATGCGGAGCCCACTTTTGATGTGGATTGTCCATCAGGTTGGCCCCACCTTCAATGTGCGTTGCCTATCATGCAGGGCTCACCTTGGATGTGGGTCATTCAACATCAAGGGCTAACCTCTAATGTGGATGGTCCATCAGGTGGGGCCACTTCAATATGCATTATCCATCATGTGGGGCGCAGCTTCAATGTTTGACATTTGATGGGGACCGTCCGTCATGTAGGCCCTACCTTTGAAGTGGGTCATCCATCATACCAGCCTGCTTTAAATGTGGGCTTTTTGTTGAAAAATAAAAATAAAAATCATTAATGGCCAATATTTGATTTGGACCATCTATATGTGGGCCCACATTAATATGGGTTCATCCATCATATAAATCCCTCCTTTTATATGGACCGTCAACTATGTGGGCTCCACCTTTAACGTGGACAATCTACACGTGGGACCTCCATGGATACCAGCCGAGAGAGCACCGTTTGACATGAACCATGAGAAAGAGGTAGAAAAGTCACCCATTAAGAAGCCAAATATAATTACTTGTTACTACAAAAGTAGCTTTCGGCCTATCAGTTACTTTTACAACTTAATTACTTAAGTTAAAAATAATTTATTTGGTGGACCATCGCCCAAAAAGTATAGAACCAGAAATGAATGGCTTCAATCCGATCCAAGTCGTGTCACATATTTACAAGGTCATGGGGACAAGGAAAATGCCGTGCTTGAGGAGGCATTCAATCTGCTATCTTTCAAAATGTCATAAAATAAAAGTAGGACCCGTTCAACAGGTAAGACATTGCCACGTGTCGCGAGGAGGTGTATGTAGTATTTATGACGAGGGCATCAAAATTCAATTATCCGTAGGAGAAGGACCATTCAATGAACGCAGGATCCGCGTGCTACACAAATGGTGGGCCCCACTTGCCGCTCATATGAGCACCATCCATTGTAGATTGTACCGTGCTTCGCGACTGATACAATTATGGTCAGGGAACATTTGGATAAATACGCTCCCATTCCATTGCTTGGATCGTAAGAGAACGCCTCGGAGATTGAACTAGAAAAATCAAGGACATGAGTCACGGGACACTTAAGTTGTGGTGTCCCGTCCAACCGTACACGTGACATGTAACTTTTCAATCCAGACAGTTCAAACTGTAGGGCCCACTATAGATGGAGAACAGCCAGAAAACCAAACCTGCCAAACAATCCTAACCACCCATTTGGTGGCAGTTGAGCAGGCGGTTTATTCGCAGTCCTAATGCACTGAGCCAAATCAAATGCAGCCCACCATTTGGACGGTCAAAATCCTCAAAAGTGAGAGCTCCTACGGACGGTGGATGATGCTTTATATAAATGGTGGTGAACTATCACTATAGTCTAACCCAGGAATCAAAGCAGGCCAATTGGTGGGCCCCACATCCGATCTCTGGAAATCAGGTGGTCACGAGTCACCTCTTTTATGTTACTTCCAAACAACCCACTTTGAAAATGATTTTGACATTTTTAAAGAGAGGCGTTTGAAAAATAGATGAAAAGAAACGTATCCGATCAGCTAAGGTGGGCCCCACGACGAAAATCAGATGAAGGGAAACAACCCAAGAAGAAACACGAGTGTAATAAAGAAAGAAAGTGATGATTACCTTAATAAAAAGAAATATTATATGGTGGTGAACTTATTCGAGTCAAATACAACCATATCTTAATTATTGGGTGCCATTGTCGATACTCTGGCAGACTGATGCTTGATACGCATGCACTAAAAAAAAATTAACACGTGTCAAATTTAACTGTCCAAACTGTTAATTTTCAATTCATATAGCATTTAACTAAGGATTACACTATTATGATTTTACAAATAGATGGTTATTGGACATTTCACTCAGCCAGAGTAACAAATGATTCTCTTTTTACACGTTCCATTTCCACCGCCATCTTACTTTTCCAGAGCAATGCTGGGGCAAATTCGCTGGAGGATAGAATGAAGAGGCTACTCGCGGGCACATGTCTCAACATGTTACACGTGTGTATGATCCGGTCCATTCATCATCTGGGACCCATCATGACCATGCCCTGGCCAGAATTTCAGGAAAGTACGCTTATCATATAGGCCAGACGAGGATCCGGTAAATCGCCTCTGGGAAAACTGATCAATGGTCAGTAGTTACGGTGACCCCCGCCTGATGAGTAGCTCACATCTGGTACATGAGTTCAGTTTCCTTGTGTGGCTTGGATTGCCTCTGGCAGTGGAATGTTTGATGCGTGTACGTTGTACACGTGGCATACGAGCTAATTAAATTGTCCAAAATGGTGGGCCCCTGTTAAAATAGGTCAAACCAAGACCTAACTGATCTAACTTTTAAATGGATGATCTGCCGACACTTAATGGACGGTTGAAATGAAAACTGGTCAACGGTTTTTAATTAAAGAATGTCTATTGATTATAGGTGAAGGATTAATCAGAATTTGAAATGATGGCCTGCCAACAGTGGTCCCACATTTTGCAAGGTTCGATTTGATTAAGCATACAGTCCAACGTCGTCGAGTAGTTTTATTTAGAATTATTTAAAATCTTTCATCTTTTGTAGTTTTATTTTCCTGTTATTCAAGGTTTAATGTTACTTTCTTTATTTCTCTTTCCAGTATTTTTATCAATAGGCTTTATCCTGACATCACGTAAAGTATATTTTATAGTTGTCACTCCTAAGGATTTTCTGCATCAAGAAATGCGACTTGACTCAAGGGTGTGTTTGTTTTCGTAGTGTTGGGTGAAATCATTGCGAAATGGGTCATAATGACCCTTTCACGCGTTTGAGTGATGGAAAGGCGGCGTGTAGATGGCAGATGGGAAATCACGTTTCGAAGTGTGGGGATTCGCTTGGAAATCTCTAGTGATCCGGTGAGATTTGGTGCACGTCTCGGAGACAGGACGGTGATGTTCATAGGACCCACTATAATGTATGTGTTGTATCCGCAACGTCCATCCATTGGAGATTTTGTTTTACCTCATATCTTATAATGAGGTAGATCCAATGCTTTGGTGGACCTCACCATATAAATCAGCGGATGCTACTGATGACCACCGTCGAAAACTTCCTGCGGCCTGGCATGCTTGTTTTTTCAAAATTCAACTTTTTCAAAAGTTTAAAAAGAGATTGAAAAAGGGAAAAAACAAATATCACCTTGATCGAAAACCTTTTTGGCCTTCAAAACTTTTTAACGATGGTGTCACTCTCCCCACTATTTTCTATGGTGGGGTCCACTAGAGCTTTGGATGTGATTCATTCTTTGGATATTGCCCTAAAATGATCTCTCTAGATGGATGGACGGTGTGGATACGAAACGTACATCATGGTGGGCCACAAATAATGCATGTGACGTCACTTCAGTAACTTGTGGGGCCAACCCAATCTGCTGCAAATCTGCAGCTCGTTTCCCCGTACCGTGGTGATCTACCAAAAACAAACGCTAGAAACGACATTTGCAATCCCGCCAGTTTTTTTCAAACAAGAGAGATTGTGATGATGCTCAGTGATAAACCACATGCATTTCCCTGAGCATTTATTAAATGCCCAGGGAGACCGCAAATGCCTGTGAAATATATATATTATATATATATATATATATATATATATATATATATATAAAACAGGGCCTAAAGCGTAACCGAAAATTTAGTATACTTTCTTTCAACAGTTTTGTTGAAAGAAAAAACTTTACTTTATTTCATGTCTGTATTGATTAATTAAGATTGATAGGTTTATTTTGATTTATATATGTAATCCTTAGTATTTTACTGAAAGTTTCTTAAATCCCGTTTTGAAAGCATACAACAAAGTAGAGATAATGTTCTACATGTGCAGAAAATGGTGCCTAACCCCTTCGTTTTTCGTAAGTGGGGCCATTACCCAAAATTTGTAGCGCATTACAAACTAGGAGTCACCTGAGTCGGGAAGGCTATGGTTTTCCCGATCTCCAAGCGATTCTAGGGATTTTAACCAACCGTGGAGTCTGAATCCTATTTTTACTAGTGGCGACTCCATAAAATGCTTAGACAAGCCATTCTGTCAACATTTGTAAAATGTATTACACAGCTAAGGAAGCTAATAGAACCAATCAAACCAATTACCATTTGTTGGGGCTCAGTGTCCAAGGATACTAGTAAGCTACATTAGGTATTACGGGGGGCATTCATTCATCATTATTTCTCTCTTAACCCCTCTTGCAAAGCTTTTCATAATGGCTCGAGCTTGGAACTTGTCCAAATTCTAAATCTTGTTCTAATAAAAAAGCCCATGGTAGCTAAGCACCTATGCATGTGCATTCTAGGGTTACAAAGGACATGTTTTCTGTGACTTATCGGGACTTCGGATCCTATCACATCAGAAATCCAAGTAATTCTAGTCCTATATCTATTACTCTACCATACATACTCATCGTTCGACTCAGTGCAACCATCAGATGGTTCAAAAATAATTGGATGCCTCATGAGCGTCTCGGAGGGGGAGAAATCGTCGTTGAGTGTTCACATATTCTTACTTGGAGAATTGAGAGAGAAAAAGGTTGTCTTGCACTAGAACACACTCACAAGCGTGGGCTGTGAGGCAATGTAGCTATAAAGGTACAATTCACAAGTGTGTATCGTGTCGCGAGTGATACTCCCACGCGACCTACCGCATACTGGCGTGATTCGATGAGACTAGACTATGCAATTGCAATGTTGGTCATCGAAAGTATGTCCATCGCAAGATGAACCATCTAAATGAGGATCCTTACTCTTGTTCCGGTGGCAGATTCTCAGGAGTTTCAACACCCGGCCAAGGGTTCGAGTATCCATAGGTGGTGAAATCCCACTACAGCATGAGTGAGTGGGGGTGTGTGTGCGTGTGTAAAAAAAACCATCTAAATGATCAACCGACTTGAGAATAACCGTCAGCCATAAGAGAGCGACCGTTTTACCTATCACCCAGTAGATAAGGTTATTCTTCCAATCAGTCGGCAGATATCGAGTGTTATGTCAAATTAATTAATAGATGACGGCTGTTGCGCTGAACGGCCATTGGATTCCAACCATCGAATTAATCGGCTGACTTTTAACGACTACCAGAAACAACCGCGTTGTAAATCAACCAGTGGATATCGACTGTTACTATATTTCGGTCAGCCGGATTTTTCTGTTGTGTCGAACGATCGGTAAAATTCAACCATTATAAGAAATATGAACTTCCATATTTTTAAGTTAAGTCGTGTCTCTTCTTAAAAGGCTTGACCTTCGAATGCGTCTTTTTGAAATGCCTCTTTGTGAAAGCATTTGGCTTTTCATTCTCTATAAAACCCTTTGTATATCGAGGATTACCACAACCACGTTCTTTTCTCTCTCAACAAGCAACCGAAGTAGGTTCTTTATTTTTTACATACACAGAGTCTGCTAAATTAGAAAAGACTGCATACCGAGTTCTACTGTAGTATCTTTATGATTGCTGCGCGCAGAACCACCAAGGCTTGTCGTATACTGCAAGTAGTTCGCTAGTTACCCAGCAACGATCTCATACCGAGGAGAGGGGAAGAATAACTATTAAGAAAAATGTATCTAATACTTGCTTCAAAGTTTGGTTCTATCTAATTTTCTATTTTGTCTCGTATTCGATTTGTGCCTATTTTCCTAACAATCTTAAAGGATTATTAGATGAATATCAAAATAAGTATTGTATCCATCAAGCTGATGAACCAGGATTTGATTAAATTTGATTGATTCGATGGCATAAACTTCACCCGTTGGCAAGACAAACTTAAGTTATTGTTGACAATGATGAAACTCTTCTATGCTAGATCCAAATATGCCTATAATTCATCCACCATCTGATCAAGATATTCAAGAGAGGATTGTTGAAAGAAGAAAAAGAGAAGGAGATGAATTGGTCTGCAGAGGACACATCCTTAACGCCCTCTCCAATCGTCTGTATTATTTATATATAGACACGACTTTATCCAAAGAAATCTGAAATGCTATCGAGTTTTAATATAATGCTGGAAAAGAAGGAACAAAGAAATTCATAATCGCCAAGTATTTCGATTTTCTTATGGAAGATAACAAACCAATCTTATCTAAGTGCATGAACCACAAGTGATTGTAAATAAGATAAAATCTTTAAAGATTGATGTCCCTGAACCTTTTCAAGTTGGTGTCATAATCGCTGAACTGCCTCCATCATGGAAAGAATATGGGAAGAAGATTCTTCTCAAGTCTGAAGACTTTACCTTGGAACAGATTCAGAAACATCTTTGGATTGAAGAAGAATTTTGTTTAAGAAATCAAAGTGATGACGATAGCGCCAATGATGCATCTAAGGTTAATATGGTTGATAGGTTGTCTCATAACAAGAATAACACAAAGTTGAACAACTCTTTGAAAGCTAATAAGGATCAAGAGATTTTTTAAAAAAAAAATTGTAAAAAAAAAAAAAAGGAAAGCGCAAAAGTCTGTTCTACATTTGTTGTAAGAACATTGAAGTCAACACAGTTCAAGGTAAGATACTTGAATGGTGGTATGATATTGGAGTCATAGTCTTGTCTGCTACGATAAATCAGCCTTAAAAATGTATGAAGAAATCACCAATGAACAGGATGTTCAAATGGGGAATGATGGTCGATCTAAAGTTGTTGGCAAATGAATGTAACGCCCCGAAAATCGGGGGTCGAGCAAAGCTCAACTCCCGAGATCCGTTGCATCACTTATGCAACATAAATAATGATGATTAAATATTGTCCGTATTATTACATTATACATGAATGAGATTACACTAAGTCAGCACATCATACTCCAGAGATGATTAAATTAAGCAAGCAGAAGACCGTGATAGATATATAAAGTATATAAGTGGTTATAAGCCCCCAGAGTATGATCATGTCACCAGGCTGAATATATACATGTTTGTTTCAAAATATACAAAATGATAAAGTGTAATGTCCAAATAATTCGTATCCCTGTAATCCCATCAATCAGTACATGGTCTACATAAACCCGCCTGATAGCTGCATATAGGCGAACTCCTCATCGTCGTAAAAGTCAAGCTCTGCTTCGTAAGCCTCGTCATCATCTGCAGCTAAAACAGAGTCTAGTTGGTATTTTAAAATACTGTCCCAGAGTGGAAGTGAGTGATAAACTCAGTGGTACTAAAAGGCAAAGGTTAATATGTTATCAATTCAGTCAAGCAGTAATGATAAAGTAATACAACAATCATATCTTAAGTACTCTTGTTAATGCAGGAATGATATGTTATAATGATGCATGCCCTCGCCTGCACTCCCTCAGCAACACCATCTCACGATCGCACATGCTACTCCCACTGTGCCTTCATCGCCTAAGCACATGCCATGCGGTGCATGATCGTTTTATCCAAGTAATTATTTAGGCTTATTCATACAGCAGATTCAGGAAGTTAAGGTACCTCCCTTTATATCATTTACCCAAACGATGATCCATATAGGGTCGTCAATCCTAGTTAATCACATACGATAGGCAAGTTATAGGGCAACATCACCCCTGATTGAAAAGCAGTGGATAGGCAAGTTCAGGTCGCTACGGGAGGCTCGTCACCTCAACGTAGGTGTAGTTTATACTCGAGGTCACTACGGAAAGGCTCGTCACCTTAGCGTAGGCCGACAGGTCAAATACAGTGTCACATACCACCGTATTCGGCTCAGGAGTTTGAGTTGCTCACTGGACACTACGGGGAGGCTCGTCACCCTAGCATAGGTTGACAGCTCGACCACGATGTCCCATACCACCATGCCTGGCTCATGAGTCTTAGCGGATCGTGGTACCAAGGTAGAAACGAGCTTTACATTGGTAAGTGGTACCTTAGATTCAAGCAGTAGCGTCTATACATGATAAACATACATTAGGCTAATCGGGTTACTTGACAAGTTCAATTGGTATGAGCGCACGCTAAATTAATCAACATGGAGTGCATACGCACTCCTCGTGGCCTAACCACTGCCGATAATCACCGTACGACTCGGATTTATCAAACGTATCCGTTGTGGCGAAACTAGTTTAGCCACTTGATCGAAAACCGTTACCGATTGTCTGGACTACGTATTATTCTCAATCATACTAAAAAATAATAGGCATTTATATGTGATAGTCAAAACAACATTTAACAACCAATTCAAATATAAATCTCATTTGAGCATTTTAGCAAACACATAGTGAACATATTATCATACATATGTATTTCGTACATAAATCATGTAGTTGAATTTAAATTACATGAAGGAATCCATTCAAATAGCTAAGGTAGTTGAGAATCTTATCTCAA
The DNA here is from genome assembly GCA_021015155.1 of Magnolia officinalis. NCBI lineage: Eukaryota > Viridiplantae > Streptophyta > Magnoliopsida > Magnoliales > Magnoliaceae > Magnolia > Magnolia officinalis. Next base: position 7,101,634 of record JAJHSJ010000001.1, on the reverse strand, counting down.
CACCCTTATTAAATGCATTTCATCAACAATTACTTATTCAGACATTTTATCAAACACTTAGATTACACATTTCAACATACATGAAATAATTTAGTTAAAACATATATTAGGGCAAATCCTTTCATAAAGGAGTTGTCATACATACAACAGTCACGTATTCTAGGCTAATAGTCATGGCAAACACAAGTCATGATTTTACTTTCATTCAAACATTTCAACATACACATGGAATGCATTATATTTCAACATAGTTCATATATGTGTAATACATGGAAAACGTCGTATCTAAGTACACGTGGCAGCAATCAAGTCAGTCATAAATCATTAACTGACATTGAATGCCTTGAAAACCATAACCTAAACTTTTATAGTCTGCACCTTTCCTCGGTTTGCTCGTTACGAACTCGGTTCATACACTACGTCTCCATTTACAGCACAACGGCCACCTAAATCATGAAATATGTTAGCTATTTCACCGATTCCTCTATTTGGATTCCTAAAACAAGATTAGGGTTAGGATTTCTTACCCAAATCGAAGCTAGAATTGACAGTGTAGCGATGGTGGGGTGGTGATTCAACACGAGGAGCTGTGGGAATGAATCCCAGTAACGATCTCCTGTACTCTCTCTCTTCTCCTCACTCTTTTCTCCTCTTTTCTCTCTTCTCTCTCCTAGGGTTAGGAAAATTTGTATGGAATGAGAGAGGGATGGTATAAAGGGTATATATAGGCTCAGAAGTGGTGTAAATGGCCCCAAGGCCGTGGTATACTTAGGATATAGCCAAAGGAAATTCGTTCCAGGCAAACAGAGCTCATCTGGAGGTCCATTGCTCGCATACGGTCTACGCCAGATTAATATTTCAGTCCAATCGGATTTGTGGATCGATTGTGGAGGACCCGTTTCAGTTCAACGGTCATCATCACATGATTAGGGCCACAAGTATACTGACATGTGCAAGGAAATTTCACTGATATACGGGTAAAGTTTGGTCAGAAATTGACGGTCTGAAACATAAATTTCGCCCACAAGCGAACGGTCCAATTCACTTAAATCTGAGTTCATTTTCTAAAGATATTCGCGTTCCTCACACACTTTACTCAGGACTCTAGTTGTGCGTTTCTGGATACTATTCGGGCTCGATTCTCGTGATGGTTGTCAAGCCCAGTAAGGTGGTCATAACCTTATAGTTTCACAGTCATCAGACTTTCGACGCGCGGTCCAGGTCCGATACGGAGTTTCAATGTGCTCCCGAGAGCAATTGGGTTTTGAGATTGGTCCTAGGTTTCTATGTAATATTGGTTTATAGAAGGTGGTTCGAGCTAATCCACCGATTAATTTAGTCTGGTACTTAATTAAACTTCACCTAAATTCTAAAGAATTCGGTCCTTAGTGATTTCTGCCTGAGGTGGTACTCGGGTCTTTGTACGAATTTTTTCGAGACGTTACAATCTACCCCCGTTAAAGAAAAATTTCATCCTCGAAATTAGTACCTTTTTGTACTCCTCGAGAATCTGAGGGTAGTTCTTACAGACCTCGGCTTCTATTTTCCAAGTAGCCTCTTCCTCAGTGTGGTGTGTCCACAGTACCTTCACAAGCGGGATAACTTTACTACGCAGCACCTGTTCCTTCCTGTCTAGAATACACGTCGGTTGCAGTACATAGGTATCATCTTCACTCAATTGTACCTCCTCCCACTTGATAATATAGGAAGGATCAGGAACGTATTTCTTCAGCATCGATACGTGAAATACGTTGTGCACGTCGGTGAGTGGTGTGGGCAAAGCGAGGCAGTACGCTACCAACACCCCACTCGGTCTAGAATCTGGAACGGCCCAATAAATGGCGGCGTGAGTTTTCCCTTCTTGCCAAATCGAAGGACTCCCTTCATAGGGAAAACCTTAAGAAACACATGGTCCCCAACTTCAAACTCTAGCTGTCTCCGTCTGGTATCGTCGTAACTCTTCTGTCTACTCTGTGTTATAAGAAGTCGACGCCTGATAATGTCGATCTTCTCTGAGGTCGCTGTCACTCCCCAAACTCGAAAAACGGGCTCACAAAATTCTCGATCGACGAATCCGGTGCCGACATCCTCCATAATACCCCATTCTCGGCTCCCAGCACCCATACGCTAGATTCCGATCCTAGGATCCTACAAGGAGGATTTCAGTATGAATTTTTTTATAAATAATGGAGCATAACCACAAGCATAACCAAGTCACAAAACAACATCACCACATATCCACTATATCAAAAACTTTTAAGTACAATGCAGAAAGAAAAATACAGGGTGATCAAAAAGCTCTAAAATGATCAGATGCGCGCTCCTGCCTCAGCGCTGCTGCTGTCCAACGCTACCTGCACGCAACGGTCGTACATAAGCTTACAAAAGCTTAGAGGGTGGTGTAAGTGTGTGCGCAATGCGAGTGTCAAGTATAAAATATCAGAGTAATGCGGAAATATACGGTAAGTCCATGAATGCTATTAGCTGTACCAAAGCTATGTAATGCAAGTCATAAATGCTATCGGCCATACCAAAGCCATCCGATGCGAGGCGAGGCCTATGTAGCCAGATGTCATATGCAAGAAGCAAAGCAAGCATGGCAGGCCTCATCAAGTACACATATCAGTATAGTTCCTCTCTTGATATCACCGGGGTCTAATACACCTCACACTGACTGTCTCCTCCCTAACTACACAGTCAAGCAAGTGAAAGATACCACACTATCCACCTGACCAGTAGTCTACCAATACCTACCCGGCTCATCGATAGCGGACACCTTTGTGAGCTGGTTAAACTCAGCCTAGCTTATAGCCCCCTCACTCGGGCAGATAAGGCCACACCCACTTCCAACCGACCACGACACAGTGGGAGACGCGACCTACTGGTATTCGGCACTCGGACGCTCGTGTATCCACCCGGTCTAGATGTTGAAGCATTTCCTGATACCAAAAAGGTTCTGAGATTTTCACTCAAGGACATCTTAAATGCCCACAATGCTAGAGCCTATTTCCGGTATCTGATATGACCATCCACGATGTGCCTGTGGAGGCCACAACCCTGATGTCGCTAGGGCGTGCAATGAATCACGACATACAATGCGAAATGCATGAGTCACACAGTCAGTCATGCAGCAATCCTGCGCGTACTACACGCTCATGTGGGGGCACTCCGTCTCATAAGGAGTCTCGTAAATGTCTCAGTCCAACGGCTTATGCTATGATCAAACATTCCTCATATCAAGCATACATATGATGCGTATGGGCATGAATCATGGAGCTATACTAAGCATATTATAAAGCCATGAATTATCAACAAGTATGGGCCTATCAATGGGCCCTAAGAAGAGTTACAATGCAGACATTTAACCAACATTGTACTTACAATGTGGACGTCAAATCAACATCGTTCCCAAGGCACGGCCCGCCATAAATATCATTACACAAACCATGGGGGAATCACACGTTGCAATGGACCCTAAGGACATCCCGTTGGGCCTCGACCCATGGGCCTTAGATACATCGAATGGGCTGCATCATATGGGCCTTATATGAATCAAGTGGGCCACATCAATGGGCCTTATGTACATTGCAATGGGCCATATCCCATGGGCTTTTGAAAACATCACAATGAGACTCGTAACATGGGTCTTATATACATCAAGGTGGGCCTCGACAACGGGCCACAAATACATCGAATGAGCCTAATCACATGGGTCTTATGTACATCAGGGTGGGCCTCAACATTGACCATAAAGACATTAAGATGGGCCCACATTACATGGGCCTTATATATGTCAAATGGGCAACAACAATGGGCCACACCCGAATACAAGTGGTGATAATGATTCCCACCATTAAAATTCCTAAGGCCCACCATAACATGTATTTTCCATCCAACCTGTTCCTAAGTTAACATAGGGATAGATGAAGTGGAACAAATATCAGCTTAATAAGAAACTACTATGGCTCCTTAGAAATTTGAACGGTGAACTCCATTGTCCACTACTTAAAATGGTGGGGTCCACTTGAACCTTAGATCTGACTTATTTTTAGTCTCAAGCCTTAAAACGAGCTTTCAAATGGTTGAACGGCTTGGATGCAACACATGCATCATGGTGGGTCCCATAGATGGATGGATCTGACTCATTCTTTAGCTCATGCCCAAAAATGAGCTTTCAAAATGGATAGACGGTTTGGATGCAGGTCATGCATCAAGGGTGGGTTCCATGAAGGTCCACCATCATATATATATATATATACACGCACACACACACACATACACACACACGTACACACACGCACACACACACGTGGGTGGGTCCCACCGTCCAGGGTGGACAGTGGGGATAAACACAAACATTACTGTGGGCTCCACCGTCCGCCAGGACAGTGGGAATAAAACACATGTATCATTGTGGGTCCCACGTGGGGCCCACCATAATGCTTATATGCCATCCAATCCATCCCTAAGGTCACGCAGACCTGGATGAAGAGTAAAAACAAATTTCATCTTGATCTAAAACTTCTGTGGACCCAAAAAGGGTTTCAATGGCAGACGGTTCAGCCCATTGTTTCCTGTGATGTGGGCCTCCTGAGCTTTAGATGGGCCTGACTTTTGGAGGGGGCTTGCGTCAAGCAGGGGCCCACCTCATGAACGGTTGGATGTAATGCACACATCATGGTATGTGTGTATGACATCCAACAGCAGGCGCTGCCTACGGTTCTGACAGCAGCAGGCGCTGCCCCGCCAGCAGCAGCGTCTGCTGCATGTATTTTTTTTTTTTTTTTTAAAAACCTGTTTTCTTATGATTTTTCATGTGTGGGGTCCGCATCAACAAAATCCGCCCCACCCATTGGTCTCCATAGTTCGAGACAAGCCAAATAAGCCCAATATTGAATATATTTTGGCGTATCGAAACATCGGGGTGGATTTAAACGGTAAACACACAGTTTTCAACGCTATGGCCCACTCGAGACTCGGATCAACCTCATTTTTCGGCTAAACGCCTAAAATGAAGTCGGGAAAGGAATGGATGGTGTGGATTAAGTCCATACATTAAGGTGAGGCCTGTAGGAGTGGCCCACCCAATAAGCTTGTGAAACAAGCTCATATTTTTGTTTTCATTTCAACGTCTAGGGACGTCCCTGTACGTGGACGGTCTGTGCATAACGCATGCACAAAGTGGGCCTTGCTCCGGTGGGCCACCAAATGGATGAATGGTATGGATAAAACATACATTAAGGTGAGATCCATCCAAGTGGACCACACCACTACATCATCACACAACAAGAATAAAAGAAAGAGAGGGAGAGAGAGAGAGAGAGAGAGAGAGAGAGAGAGAGAGAGAGAGAGAGAGAGAGAGAATGAGAGTGGGACACGTGCGATGGAGGGACCCCGACACTATAGGCCCTCCGATTCAAGCATCCAATCATACATCAAGTGGGTCCCATTACTCGTGGGCTCATCAAACCAAAAATCAACGGTGGAGATCCTTTCTCCACCAAATGTAAGGTCTAGATGACCCTATCCATACAAGAAAAATAAACATCATGATGGGGTCCATGGAGAATGGCCCCATCATGAAATGATCATGAGGATCAAGGTGGGCCATTGGCCACAACTAGGGTTCAAAGTGAGATCCATACCATTGATCGGTAGGCCTCACTTGACCCATCATAAAACATGAAAAATTTAGCCTAGTAAGCACCCACCGTCGATCCTCTTGGTCCGTTGGAAAGTCGATCGCCTTGTGTCTCACTTTGATGGAGAGGATGAGAAATGAAGGCTAGGATGAGGATGAGAAATGAAGGGCTATGATGAGGGATTTTTAGGATGGAAAGTGGGCCACACACATGCACTTTTCTATCATGGAAGAGCTTGGACGTGTGATGCTCTTGCTAGCTTGGGAGTTGTGTGAGAAATGAGAGAGAGAGAGAGAGAGAGAGAGAGAGAGAGAGAGAGAGAGTGGGTTGTAAGGAGAGAGAGAGATGGGATGGAGTGATGGATGTGAGAGAGGAATGGGTTGTGTAAGATTTTGTTGACTTTTGGGGTAGATTGTGTAAGAAGGGAATGAGTTGTGTAAGAACTTTTTGACTTATAGGGTTGCTTGGGGATGGGTGTGAGGTGATGTGTACTTGACATATACTTGACCATTGATGGGATTGATTGATTGAGGCGACATGTCATAGAGATTCTCTTGGGTTTTACAACGCGCAATATTTGCCTCGAACTGAACGTGGGCCCACATCTCTCTGTCAGGGTATAAGATCGGTGCGTAAGACGCGGCGTCGAAACTGCGGCGATGGTGCGGTAGCAATGGTACAAGTCTCGGATTAAGCTGACTCAAATCTACAAGATACGACCTAGGGTCGCGCGCAAACGTCAATTATCAGTCGCAGGTTGCCGGACTTCGACGAGAAGGAACGCGGGAGTCGACGGAACAATACAGACTAGGATACGGGTCTTACATCGCCTGTACTAAATCTGGGTCAATCAGATCTTCTCACCAACTTCTGCCCAGCAATGCGGTGCTCGACATGGGCGCCCATACAAGGCTTCGTAGGGAGCCATGCCAATACTCGCTTAAAAGCTGTTGTTATAAGCGAACTCAGCATAAGAAAGACAGTCATCCCAACTGTCTTTGAAATCGAGCACACATGCCTGCAACATATCCTCTAGCACCTGATTGACTCATTCCGTCTGCCCATCCGTCTGTGGGTGGAATGCGGTACTGAACTTCAGTTTCACACCCATTGTTTCTTGGATACGAGTCCAGAAGATAGACGTGAATCGAGTGTCTTGATCCGACACGATCTCCACAGGCATTCCATACAGATGTACTATCTCCTTGATGTACAGCCTGGCCAAATCGTCTGCTGAGTTTGAGACTTTAATCGGGAGGAAATGAGCCGATTTTGTCAATCGATCCACGATCACCCAAATAGAGTCATGTCCCTTCCTCGTCCTTGGTAACCCGAAAATGAAATCCATAGAAATGAAATCCCATTTCCATTCAGCTATACGCATGGGCTGAAGTAAACCAGGAGGTCGGCGATGCTCGGCCTTGACCTTCTGGCACGTGAGACAACGAGACACAAAGTCTGTTATATGGGCTTTCATGTTGTCCCACCAGTACAAACGTTTCATATCTCGATACATCTTCTTACTACTTGGATGCATCGCAATCTTCGAATTGTGAGCAGCTTCGAGAACTTCCTTTCTTAAGTTATGAAAATTTGGGACGCATAGGCGGCCACGATAACGTAAACCCCCATCGAAACCAACTCCTCATTCAGAGTCTTCATCGCCACTAGCTCGCTTTCTCATTTCCACCAACCTTTCATCTTCCATCTAAGCCACAATGATTCGGTCATCAATAAGTGACTGTACACGAATATGCGCGACGCTCCGAACGGCTCCTCTACCGTAAGCCTCTGTTCGAAGTCTCGCACAAATTCTACCATATTCCATTCCTCTATCATCAACGGAGCTGCAAATGCTATTGTCTTCTTGCAGCTCAACGCGTCTGCCACAAGGTTAGCCTTGCCAGGATGGTAGGAGACCTCAAACTTGAAGTCTTTCAAGATTTCCATCCATCGCCGTTGCCTTATATTCAAGTCTCTCTATGTGAATATGTACCTGAGGCTCTTGTGGTCGCAAAAAAGCTCGAACTCCTCTTCGTAGAGGTAATGTCTCCAGAGCTTTAATGCAAAGATAACGGCCACCAATTCCAGATCGTGCGTAGGGTAGTTCTCTTTGTGTTTCCTCAACTGTCGCGATGCATAGGAAATCACCCTGTCCTTCTGCATAAGAACACAACTTAAACCAACAGGAGACACGTCGGTGTAAATGGTATATCTGACCCCCTGCTCTGGCAATATTAGAACGGGTGCAGACGTCAACTTGTCCTTCAGTTTCTGAATGGCTGCTTTTGCCTTCTCATTCCAGGCAAACTTAAGGTCTTTCCGAGTGAGCTGAGACAACAGTCTGGCCATCTTGCAAAAGTCCCTAATGAATCGACGATAGTAACCTGCCAGGCCGAGGAAACTCCTTAATTCAGTAACTAAACCGGGCTGCTCCCAGTCTTGAACCGCGGTCACCTTAGCAAGGTCCACAGTTATTCCTTCCTTAGACACCACATGTCCCAGGAACTTGACTTCTTCTATCCAGAAATCGTACTTCTTGTACTAAGCAAATAACTGGTTCTTCCTGAGAAGTTTTAGTTCGGCCCGAAACTGAGTTCGGGCCGAGATCTGATAGGTTCCAGTTCGGCCCGACTTGACCTGGCCCGACTTGGCATATATATATATGGGAAAAGGTACAATGAGCTCGAGCGTATACGGTCGTCCCATGAGGTCGAGCTGTGTGGGCCTCACCGTGATGCCTTTCGAACATCTACCCCATCAGTCAGATGCACCATTCCATCGTGGGCCTGGACGGCTGAAAATCAAGTCAATCCGTGACTTTTGTGGGCCACACCACATACAGAAGTTGAGAGGGGTCATGCACCATTAAAACATTCATAACCATTTGTTGGGGCATTTCGAGATGTGGTTTGCAAATCCAGACCATCCATCATGTGTGTCCCACTTGGATGAAGGTTCAGACCAAGTTTCACCTGCATCCAAATTGCAGGTGGGTCCCACCAGTGCTTTTATATGTTTTTGGCATGCATACTTATGGTTTTAGATGGTATGGCCCACCTGAGTTCCGTATACGGCTGATTTTGGGCTGTTCAGGCCCACGATGGAATGGTGCATCTGGTGGATGGTGTTGATATTCGAAAGGAATCACGGTGGGGCCCACACAGCTCGACCTCATGGACGACCGTAATACGCTCGAGCTCATTGTACCTTTTCCCTATATATATATATATATATATATATCCTAAATTCTTACCCAGTTACCCTCACCATTTATAGCAATCTAGGCCGTCCAAATCATGGGTCCCTTTGTAGATGGAGCAAAGTCCCAAAAATCTATGACAAAAGCCCTTTTCAAAAATCAAGGCCGTTCAAGTTATCTGCCAAAGCCTTTCCAATGGAGTAGATGAGGCAGAGTCAAAAAATCAAGGCCGTCCAAATCGTGGGTCCGAAATTGGCCCGAACTCAGCTCGAACTCGCCCGATTGCTGACCGAGCCGACCGGGCAGTGGGGCTGGTGACCATCATCTCTGGAATAGATTGAGAGATTGCAATCAGATACTAGCCCCCCAACTGTTATTCTTCATGAGTCAGAGTTCATTCCCTTCGTTGAGTCATTTCATCAAATAGTTGGTCTGATCCAAGTTGGAGACGAGTTCGAGCAGGAAAATCAGCTCGAACTTAACTTCGAACTGAGTCAAATCGAACTTTTTCAAGCGAGCTATTCAGCTCTTGTACACCCCTCAACCCATGTGGGCACCCTCGTTTGTGCCTAAGCCCGAGTTAGCGTGTATTCTAGTGCATACCTGGGCATCTCTCTCTCCATTTTCTCAAGTAAGAAGATTCAACACTCAACAGCTTATAAACCAAAAATATTTCTCCCAGTCTATCCATGTGGGACTAAAGAAACCCTATTCTTCTTTTTTTTTTTCTCTGGTTCTTCGTAATCATTCTGGAGGAAAATGAAATTTTTAAACTTTTATTTATATTTTTACCAAAAACTCAACACCGGTCCCTCCATTGGCACGTGAGTGTGACTGCTGAAGAAAAGACGTTGTACTACACCTCCCCATTCTCCAAAATCATGGACGTCATTGATGGCCTGTGAGGACCGATCCATCGGATGCCAATTCGGTACATCCAGGAACCACTGCCATGTGGATCCGTGATTATTTGGCTCATCCTGATTTTGTCTATATTCACGTCATCCATCCGTTTTACCAGCTTAAAAATGAAGAGGTTCCAAAGCTACCGCAACCTAGGAAATGATAGGGATGATGACATCCACCATTGAAACTTTTCTAAGGTTTACCATGAAGTTTATTTGTCCTACAATTTGTTAACGAGGTCACACAAATATAAACGAAGGGAAAATACATATCAGTTTGATCCAAAACTTTGTTGCTGTTAAGAAAATTTTAATGGGGGCATTTAATCACCATTATTTCCCATGGTGTGGTCCTATGATTTGGATCCTCTTCATTTTTAGGCCCAGGCCCTAAAATGAACCAACAAAATGGATAGCCGTATAAATGCTAAACACATAGACGATCGTGGTCTCCAAAGTCACATATCCGACGTCTCAGTGCTCCTGCATAATAACTTTCAAACATACTTTGCATTGAGCTATCATCTGTAAATTACATAAATGATTGTTGTCTCTAAAGTCACATATCCAACGCCCCAAGTGCTCACATAAACACAAATAAACAGTGGAAGTAAAACACAGACAACCGTGGTTTCCGAAGTCAGGTTATATTCGCAGTTGTCAAATAACAACTTTTAAACATGCTTTACCTAGCCAACAAAGGCACAATCAAATCCTCATTAACACGGACGAGATCCATAGTAGCCCTAGTATTAAATATGGCCCCACACTCCACACGTCAATTTCAAACAAGGTCCATATCTAAAATCCGCATGTGGCACAATCACATCCAACCACAAGGATAAGCAAATCTCTTTCAAGAATCCTCTGCCTGCTTTAGTCAATGCCAAAGTGTACCGTCCCATCATGTTGTATGTGTAAAATCTAATCTATTTATCAAGTGCTATCCTAGATTATTAAAAATTGGGATAAATATCAGTAAGCTCCACAACTCAGGTGGGCCACACTAAGTTTGTGTGTGGAGTCACCAAGATGTGTATCTTTTATCAAACGGTGAAATTACAAAAACCAGCTGTTGTACTAATTACATCAGTAGATAAATAGAAATGGGCAATAATTGCATTTTACTTTTCTTGTTTGCTAATATGATTTACATTTTATCAGAGTAATAACATGCTTTCATTATTTTAACCGTGTAAACTGTACAATTTGAAAATTTACCAGAAATGGTTATAAGTGGGTTTACCTATCTTCTATTATATGTATTTAACCCTTAATAGGAAGCAATTTTACATTATTGCCATTCGTGGGGCTGATAAGAGATCTAATCCGGTTGGGCTGATCTATTGAATGTACGATCCAAACAATTGTTTTACGAATTGTATTTACATTTAATGTAGGGTGGGCCCCACATAGTTTTGTCGTTTTCTGCATCCGCTTAGAACATGTGTGGTAGACGTTCCTGTCTGGCTGTATATGTAAGTTGGCCTGCCACGTAGGACACCTTTTGATCTTTCCTATGGATACGACAAAAACCATTTTGGTACTCCAGCGGTCTAACCTGTAGGGTAGCCCGCGGTGTCTTATCTAAAATGTACTGCTCAACCGGATAACTCAATCAATCCCACCCTAAATCATGTGAGGATGCGGGATACGTGTAATAGATCCGAACCATTCATCAGGTAATGGCCACTTGGAAGATGCAATATAACAAAAACTAGAGTAGTATATCATCGACTAAGAAAAATGATGTATTTAATATACGCCGTTGGGCTTTTCTTTTCCAACCGTTCATTTTTCACCTACAAGTTTAACCTGTTTGATAACCAGGCCAATTTCATTTCCCGTATATGCAATACCTACAGTGTATCATACCTGATGAACGGCATGGATATTGGACACATTTTCCGTCTTCACAGAAGCCTGACACGTATTCTATCTACCCATCAACTAAGAGTAGCGAACCACGATCCAATAAAAGAAAAACGATCATCCGCGTCGAGTGTCGTTGTCCTACCTCCTTATTCCTGTTGATGAATTATAGGGTACGTGGATTGTTTATTTTCGCATGAGGGCCCACTTTTCATTAATCCAGACCGTTGGTTTGGTGTGTCCAACTCTACAACTGGCAGGACTAGTCACGAGGTGGGTATATCACAGCTATAAACATCATAACGTTTGCAACAATTCAAACACAATATGATTATTCCAAATTTGAAAATCATATTGTGTAAGTGTTTTATCTCGAGGTGAGGAGCATTGAAAATCAACGGCTGGTCATAACGGACGATTCGGTAGCGACCTCTCCAGCCCAACCGTGATGTAAGTGTTTTATCTCGCTGTGCATTCATTTTTCTAGATAATTTTAAGTCATGAGTCAAATAAATGAGGTGGATCTAAATCTAAGGTGGAATAAACGGTGGTAAAGAGTGGTGATTGAGCATCCACCGTTCAAAACTTCCTGTAGCCACGGAAGTTTTGAATGAAGTTGTCATTTGTGTTGTCCCTTCATCCATGTCTTTGTGACCTAACCACCATGTTTGATGGCAAGTAAACATTACAGTGGGCCCTAGGAATCTTTTAACGGTGATCTGCTCAATCACCACTGTTTCTTGTACTGTGGTCTTTCTGAGATATGGATCTTCTTCGTTTTACTGCTCATGCCTTAATATGATCTGTAGAAACGTATGAACGGCGTGGATATAGAATAATAATTCAATGTGGGCCCCAACGGTAAGGGACGCAGGGTCTTGGGTGAGGCCTGCAGCTAGTTGGAAGAATCTACGATATTACCAAAAAGGAAAGAATTTCTCACCTGCAAGAGCTGTAAATTAACTGGCCTCTGGTACTCATCATTGCATAAAGATAGCTGATCTCGTGCACAGCCAAAGGTAACATAACTTGTGGTAGTGGATCACCTTTTCCACCAACATGTCAATCTTGTAGTGAATCAACACCGTTAAAATTATTGGACCCAATATAAAGATTACCCATCACTAAAAACAGTCTAATTAGATAACTATGTGGGCTACACCTGAATGTTAAGTCAGACCATTGGTTTTCATATGATTCCAATGGATTAACCCATTGGAGTAGTGAACGGCTGAGTTTTGTGCCAACTAAGCTTCATTTCGTGGCCTACCGTTTTAATGGAACCGATCTCCAAAAAACTTTAAGCTTGTTGGCAGGAAATAGGGTATAGTACCAGAAGGTGCGGTACCTTTACTGTAGGTGATCATTTCCCAGATATAAAAGTTGGTTTAGCTTTAGTGGGACCCAATAGCGAAATCTCCCAACGAACTAAGGAACAAAGACACGTGTTATGTCAGTGGGATCTACTGACGGGACGCGGATTTCCTGCGAAAGCCTTTCGCAGGAAGTTCCTGCGCAAGAATTCTGGGTGGGACCCACCGCCATGTTTGTGGGACATCTACTCCGTTCATCCGTTTGGAGAGATCATTTTAGGATATTTGACCAAAATGAGATATATCCAAAACTCAAGTGGGCCACACGAGAGGAATCAGTGGATATTCAGTTAGAACTGTTGAAACATTCTTGTGGCCATAAAGCTTTTATTCAGGCTAAAATTTTAGTATTTTCACTTCATCCATTGGTAAAGACCTTATAAACGGTTTCGATGGCATATAAACATCAAGGTAGATCCCAGGAAGGTTTCAATGGTAGGTATTTCTTTCCCCAATTTTCCCTCTCGTGTGGCCACTTGAGTTTTGGATCACCTAAAATTTTAACTTGTACTAAAATGAGCTCGCCAAACGGATGAACGGCATAGATGTTCTACAAACATGGCGGTGGGCCCCACCCACTACCTTGCAGAGGAACTTCCTGCGAAAGGCTTTCGCAGGAAATCCGCGTCCCTACTGACGCGTAATGGCGGAAACGGATTAGCTACTCCCCGGTCGGTGCTCTGTGGGCCCCACCATGATGTATGTGTTTCATCCATTCCGTTCACCCAATTTACAGATTATTTTAGTCCTTGATACTAAACATGGGAGGGATATAAATCTCAAGTGGACCACATCACAGGATAACAATGCTGATTGGATATCCACCATTAAAATCCTCTTAAGGCCCACTGTACTGTTTATTTGACATCCAATCTATTGATTAGGTCATACAGACCTAGATGAAGGGAAAAAACAAGATAAGTTGTTGATTAAGTCATACAGACCCAGATGAAGGGAAAAAGCAAAGATAAGCTTGATCCAAAACTTTATGCCCCCAAAAAGTTTTTAGTGGTTGACGTTCATTCAACACTGTTGTCTGTAATGTGGTCCACTTGAGATTTGGATATAACTAATTTTTATTTTAATTCAATAAAATGATCTATAAAAATAGACGGACGGCATGGATGAAACAAATACATCATGGTGGGGCTTATATAGCACTGAACACAAGCCATTGGCCGGTGAGTAGCCAATCCGTTCCCATGAATGGCCAACAAGCCCTTGCTTGAGTCTCGTGGAAGAGGGAACGAATTAGGTGCGGGCCAGACGAGGGTTCACTGCGCAGGGAACTAGGTGGAGCCTACCTTGATGTTCTTGAGAAATTCACTCCGTTTATCCGTTCCGTGAGATTATTTTAAAACCTAAAGCTAAAAATGAGCTGGATTCAAAACTCAAGTAAGCTAAAAACGGGAAGAATGTTGGTGGGACTACAGAAGTTTTGAATTAGTATAATAGTTGTGTTTGCAATTCATCCCTGTGGTAATAGGACGCGGTTTGCGTCCTACCCCCGCCCATCTGTAGCCCGCATAGGCAATTCTGTGGTCGGATCCACTGTGATGTATCTGTACATCCAAGCCGTCCATTCCGTTTCTAAGATCATTGTAATGCATTAGCACAAAAATGAGGCAGATCCAGCCCGCTGGAAACTTAGGTGAGGCCAACGGTGATGTTTGTTAGACATCCACCCCGTCCATCCGTTTTATGAGCTCATTTTAGACTTGACCCCAAAAGTAAGTATCCAAACTCAAGTGTGCCGCACTCTAAAGGCAAAGGCTACGGTTGAAACTTCACTACGTCGAAAGTGATGTTTACATTCCATTCACACTATTCATTGCGTTATTACCACAGACACGGATTGCGTCCTGCCCCCGCCCGTCTCTAGTGCCATATAGGCAGTTCTGTGGGCGGGCCCACCCTGATGTATCTGTACATCAAAGCCGTCCATTCCTTTTTTAAGATCATTTTAATATAAGAACACAAAATTAAAGTAGATTGAACGCTCAAAAGTACCACACTACATATTACTATTGAATTTAATGCAATTGGCCTTTAATGCTGTGTATTTAATGCAACAAAGCTTATTATTTGGTGTGGTCCACTTGAGGGTTGGATCTACCTCATTTTTGTGCTAATGCATTACAATGATCTTAGAAACGGAATGGACGGCTTGGATGTACAGATACATCACTGTGGGTCCGCCCACAGAATTGCCCGTTCGGGCTACAGACAGGCGGGGGTAGGACGCAAACCGCGTCCGCTTCACCCGAGACCATGCGGAAACGGATTGCTACTCCCCCTGCAACAGGTCAATGGCTGGTGTTCGGTGCTCTGTGGGCCCTACCATGATGTATGTGTTTCATCCATGCCGTCCATCTATTTTTCCAGATCATTTTGTAATATGACACCAAAAATGAGGTATGTTCCAATCACAATTGAATCACATTACAGGAAAAAATGTTTAATAAACGTCTACCATAAAAACATTTTGGGGCCCATAAAAGTTTTGGATCAAGCTGATATTTGTTTTTCACCATCATCCGGGTCTGTATGACCTAATCAACATATTGGATTTGAAATAAACAGTACAATGGACCTTAGGAGGATTTTAGTGGTGGATATCAAATCGCTATTATTTTCTTGTGGTCTGGTCTACGTGAGATTTATATCCCTCTCATTTTTGGGATCAAGCCCTGAAATGATCAGTTAAAATAGATGAAACACATACATCATGGTGAGGCCCACGGAGCACTGACCACCAGCCACCGGGCTTGTAGCAGGGGTGTAGCCAATCCGTTTCCGACCATGCGGCCTTTACCGTACTGTCTATCAATTTTTCAGATCATTTAATAAATGATCTAAAAAAAAAAAGAAGCAGATTAAAATCTCAAGTAAACCACCATACTCTAGCCCAAAAATAAATGCCCCACCATTAAAAACTTCCAAGGGCCCACCTTAATGTGTCCATCATGATTATTTGACATCCAATCAATTAGCAAGGTCACGCAGAAATGGATGAAGGGAAATAAATAAATTCATATTGATTCAAAATTTGTGGCTCACACAAAGTATTTAATGATTAATCACCACTTTTTTCATGGTATTGACCACCTGAGATTTAGATCTACTTTATTTTTTGGCCCACTGACGCAAAGCACGACACAGCATGACATAGTAAAATTGGCCCTCGGTATGGTCCTACATGGCACAGTTTGGTAAAATAGTAAGTTATATTGGACTTTAACATCCTAGCCCATTGCACGTCACGAAGCACGGTTTGTTAGGTATGTGGCACGACCCGCTAGGCCTGATTAACGGTTGGCCTGACATGTTCCTCAAACAATTATTTTTATGAAATCCCCCCCCCCCCCCCCCCCCCCCCCCCCCCCCCCCGTTAAAGCGGTTATTTATGGTCAAAAACAAAACGAAACTATAAAAGAGGATTATCCTCTTCTTCAAAGCTATCAAACGCTCTCTCTCAAATCTCTCAAGTTATTTAAATACTCAAGCTCTTAAACACTCAAGTGATTAAGTTTATGGGTCTCAATTTCATGAATGTCTCAAGCTTCACAAATCAAAAGATTGAAAAATCTCAAGTTTTCATATTGCTCTCGAGATCTCAATTTCTCCAATAGCTGAAGTTATCAAAGTTCGGTAACTTTCTTATTTAATTTTATTTCTTTTATCTTTTAATTATAATATTATATAATTAATTCTCATTTTCTATCGTCCTTCTTACTATAATTAAGATAACTTTTCTATATATTTTATTTAATATATATTAGATATGGATGATAGATTCTTTAATATTGAAAAAAAAAAAAAAAGAATAAAGGAACCAAACAATCCTTAATTAAGAATTCATGGGTTCCCTGTTGGGGATTTTTAGCCTGCGGAATCACATAGATCTAGATCTAGGATAGCAATCCAATGGCACCAAGCACACACACAAGAAAAGAGAACACACAGATTTAACGTGGAAAACCCTTGCGGAAAAAAACCACGGCACAAAGCGACAAATCACCACTATGAAAGCATCAATTACAAAGAGAAAGGACTTACCCGATTCGAACAACCTCGAATCTCACCCTTGTTACACCCTTTAGAATACCTTTAGGAAGTCTTGGAATTATATTAGAATAGCCCTAGGGACCCCAATTTATAGTTTTGGCAACTTTCCTTTCATATCCCAGTTGCGAAAGGACTTGCGTCACAAAATTCACGAAACTCCTTTCGCATTCCAGTTGCGAAAGGACTTGCGACACAAAATCCACGAAACTCCTTTCCGCATCCCAGTTGCGAAAGGACTCAGATTTAAGACATCTCGTAACAATCTTCACCATGTCTTCAATCTTCAACCGTGTAGCTTCGTGACATTTTCTCTTATTTCTGCATCACATCATAGCTCAAGATCACATTGGCCAACCAGCGCCAATCACGGATCTGATAGATACCTGTTATACCGTCGGCGCGAATATCTCTGAGAAGCCGATCTCTTCTCTCTGAGAATAACCCCTCGCTACCAACCTCGCCCTGTATCTATACTGTATCCTCATGAAGGTCCACCTGCATCCAACCGCTCACCGGCCCACTGGAAGCTCCACCCGCTCCCATATGTCGGTCTGGTACAACGAATCCATCACATCGCCCATAATCATCTTCCACTTCTCAGCACTAGGCTCACCTAAAGCCATCAGAATAGAAGATGAATCCTCTGTGATATTAAAGTCGTCCATGTACCACGCCGATATCCTGCGATTATGTCGTATGATTCTTCACACAGGTGGCTGCTCCACCTGCTCTGTATCCCTGTCCACACGTCTCAGCCTTCCTACCCTGCCCGCTCATGTGGCCATGCCCATCATGCCACACACGTGCAGAGGTGGAATCCACTACATCCACTGTAGCTCCACCTTTTGAAGTGCTCCCGATCAACCTGTAAACATGATCGAGTCGTTGCGCTTTCATGATTACCCGTGCCCCCTTAGATACTTTAAGAGCATCATCAATACATGTGTACTTGCATCCTTTTGCCTCAAGTACACCAAGAGAAATCAGATTCTGCTTCAAATCAGGAACGTGCCTCATATCTGTCAAGGTACGCTCCACCCCATCAAACATCCTGATGTGCACCGTACCAACAACCACAACATTACAGGCAAAGCCATTGCCCATAAACACCTGTCCACCATCGCACTCCCTGTAGCTGGTGAACCAACTCCGATGAGGAGTCATGTGAAAAGATGCCCCTATATTTAGCATCCACTCGTCCTTACGATCATCGTATGACTGTCTGAGCGAAGACACAGACAAAACATCACCATCACATCCACTTGATTCATCTGACGTGACAGTGTTAGCCTCCCTGCATGAAGCCTCAGAATCTTCCCTCTTAGATTTAAGATTTTCACAATCCCTCTTCACATGTCCTTCCTTCCCACAATTCCAGCACTTTACCTTTCCTTTGCCTTTGCTCTTGGATTTGGATCTAGAACCTGAAGAACCTGTACCTTGTTTAGAATTCCTACCCACTATAAACAGTGCATCAGAAGATGTCCCCATGTTGTTGTCTAGCTATCTCATAGCCTTCCCTTGAAGGGCTGAGATAACAGTGTTGACACTCAGGGTTTTATTCATGCTGCACATAGTGTCCTTGAATGACTCATAGGACGCCGGGAGAGAATTCACCAACATACATGCTTGTTCTTCATCTTTCATCACTTCCTCCATATCCAGCAATTTACAAACTAATTTATTAAAGTTGCTGATGTGAGCCTCCAGATCTCCACCCTCTGCCATCTTGAAGTTATATCACTGCCGCTTCAAGTGTAGGCGATTTTCAGAGGATTTCTTCGCATAGACATCCTCTAACTTCGCCCATAACTTAGTCGTAGTTTTCTCCCTCATGACGTTGTAGAGAACCTCATCCGTGAGACACAAACGGATCGATGATAAAGCCTTCTTATCAAGAGTATTCCAATCACCATCAGTCATAGTGGACTTCCGCTCCTCAAGAGCACCATCTTCGCCTTGTTTGATTAAGGAACTCATCATCTTGATCTTCCATAACTCAAAATTATTTTTCCCTAAGTACTTCTCAATCTCATACCTGACGCTCGCCATTATTACTAATCCCTCAGATTCAGATCTGTGTCCCAACCGATTGCTCTGATACCACTTGTTGGAGATTTTTAGCCTGCTGAATCACACAGATCTAGATCTAGGATAGCAATCCAATGGCACCAAGCACACACACAAGAAAAGAGAACACACAGATTTAACGTGGAAAACCCTTGCGGGAAAAAATCACGGCACAAAGCGATAGATTACCACCATGAAAGCATCAATTACAAAGAGAAAGGACTTACCCGATTCGAACAACCTCGAATCTCACCCTTGCTACACCCTTTAGAATACCTTTAGGAAGTCTTGGAATTATATTAGAATAGCCCTAGGGACCCCAATTTATAGTTTTGGCAACTTTCCTTTCGTATCCCAGTTGCGAAAGGACTTGCGTCACAAAATCCGCGAAACTCCTTTCGCATCCCAGTTGCGAAAGGACTTGCAACACGAAATCCGCGAAACTCCTTTCTGCATCCCAGTTGCGAAAGGACTCAGATTTAAGACATCTCGCAACATTCCCCACACCTTCTCAATCCCAATTTAAATTAAGAAGTTGGAGAGAAAGAAGAACCCATAAAATCATTAACTAGTTCGAAAATGACTAGTACTTCAAAAATTTAGAAATATATGAAAGTAACTAATTTTAAAATTAATGAGGATCAAATAATGTTTCAGGTCATTTGTGTCTTATGTAAAATCCAGTATAGTTGTAATTCCACTAGTGGTACTGGTCATCTAAAATGTCATCTGGATAAATGTTTGCCAAAACATGGGAAAAAATATCATAAACAAATCCAAATTAGTCAAGCCTCCAAATGGAGCAGCTTGTCTACTTTAGGTTTAGTTAAGCCAATACTTGGCTAGAACTCGTCAAATTTATAATTAAAATTGAACAACCATTTACTTTTATAGAAAATAAATATTTTGAATAAATAGTTCAAAATTCATTTACAACATAGTTTTCAAAAATTTCAAGAAATTATGCTTTAAAACTGTTTAGAAAAGATAACGATGTTTTATTTAAAGCTTTTATAAATATTCTTGAAAAATAAGTCTAACTTTATATTTATGAACTTTCAATCAAAATTTAGGTTATATATGTATAATTGCTTATTGGATAGATTCGAACCAGATATTACGGAAAAGAATAATTACATTTTCTTTAGTTGAGTCCCCTCACTCAGGACCTAAAATAAGTTTGGCTATACTCAATAGTCTCAGAGAATATGGAATTCAAAATAAAAATTTTTCTATAAGTTTGAATAATGCTTCATTTAACATTTTAGCAATTTGATTTCTAAAAAACCATATTCCCCTTAATGTTAGTGGAAAAAAAATTCACGTACAATGTGCTTGTCGTATCATAAATTTAGTTGTACAAGATAATTTAACATTTATTAAACTTCACATAAAACGTATTAGGCAATCAATAAGTTTTATTTTTTTTACTTCTCCTACCAGATATAAAGACTTTAAAGTCATGTGCATAACAACATATAAAAATGGTAGAAAATATTCATTGGATGTTAAACACTGGTAGAATTTCACTCTTTTCATGTTAGAGGCTTCATACGAATTTAAAGATGTGATAAGAGTTCTGCTTAAGTAGAGATTTTGGGTATTTGACAACTAATATAAACTAGGACATTGCAAAAAAAGTAATAATAATAACAGAATTTTTACAAGCTTTTTATAATGCAGCCACGACTTTGTCTGATATTTATTATCCAATGTCTAATCAAATTATATACTATGAATTGCGCTTAGTGTGCTCACGGGCTGTGCTTGCGGAAGCTTGGTAGAGCTAAGGAATGATGACTATGTCCTACAGGGGGGCTGATTAGGACCAATTAAAATTTTTAACTTTTTAAAATACAATTGGCTACCTAAACTAATATATAGTTTAAACTAAGCAAGACAATTTACTCTAAGGCTTCCAAGCTAATAGAGAGTCCAATCACATAGACTACAAATGATATGTCATTCAAGCAACTAGTCTATAAACATAATAGTGTACATATGTATGCGGGATCTGCTACCTATCAACTCATAACATTCATTTAATTATACATATATTTAATTAAACATTCATCACATAAGTATAATTAAACAAATTCTCAAAAATAATTAAACACTGCATGTATAATGGTTTGGTTTCCCTACTCTACTCTCTGCGGACGCACTCAACCCATGAGTGTATCAGATTTCACTATTGAAGGTTTTAAATCAAGTTTACCTATAACCTTTACAAGCATACACAAGGATTAGCTACCATAAGAGACTATATGTGGTTTTCTATAGACTCGTCACGAACATCAATCCTGCACAATAATCTACTGACGTATACTCCCACCAGATGCTCCCGCAAGAGACTTGAATTGAGTTTTTTATAGGTTAACAAAGAACATCGATCCTAATCCAACGACTTATGTTTATTCCTTCCGGAGGCTCACTCGAAGACTAATAAGTACACACCCGTGTCCAGTAGCCTACACAAGGACTTAATTTAGGTCCTACATAAGAATTAATGTCTTATGGAAGAACATATTCGATTTTGGCAATTCAAACTCTTACACTCAATCCTACACAATGAATGAATGTATACAGACTCATACGAATGATAACATACGTATCGGATTGAGCTCCTTTTATAGCGCTTTTTTGGGTTGGTTGATCGATGCTCTCATGTGCTTCAATTAACTCTCATTTTCTCTCTTAATCATGATGTTGATGCGTTGCCAATACTTCAACTCAAAGATCAATCACCTTACATGTGATGCTCATTTGAGGTGACCAGGGTGATTGGAGGTTGGCTAGAATCTCCTACAACTAATGGAAAATTATAATGCCTATAAGATTCACCTACATGGGTCTTATAAAAGATCTAAACGAAATTTTATATATAAGTTCATGTTTAATATCTAGAAAATGGTAAAGTTCAAGCTCATCTTAAAGGTGGAGGTTGGAATCCCCATTAGAGTGTTAATCTCAAGAAAGATGTCTTAAAACTCATTAGTTTAGATGCTTGGGATAAGAGATATGATCATAGAATCACCTAAACTTCTATTGCACTAAAAATCCATTTAAATGTCAAGAATCAAATGTCTTTATAAAGAGTACGAGTTCCACTGCTTTAAAAAAATGTGCAGATAACGGCTTTATCAATGGCATCGAGCGTATCTTCGATGGCTCGAGAAAATCAGATTTTCAACTGAATTGTTGTTGAAGAGTTTTCATACTGTTATATGATGCTATTAGTGATATTCAATATGATCGAGGGGACCCTTCGATGACATCGAAGGTTACTTGATTTTCAATGGCTCAACCAACTACTTGACACATGAACTCACATAATTGACAAAAAAAAAAAAAAAAGATAATTTGTGAAAACAAATCATTTATATAATATAAGTTTACTTTTTTCAAATTACTAAAATATAGTTGATTTTCAATAAATTTATGCAGTAATGGAAGAAAATTTTTTAAAATATTAAAGAGATATTCTTATACTTTTTTATTTAACTTCTATTATGAACCCCCATAATAAAATTTAGAAGCTTTTTTTGAGGAATGTAGCAAAAATGTAAATAATGATAATTCAATACATACGTACATTTAAACATTAAACAAACTTTTTAAAGAATATCAGAACTAGTTAGGTGTCAGGGTAAAAATAAGTTATACCCCTATCTCGCCATTAACAGTTCAAATATACAGTGGGGTAAACTTTATAAAAGATGAATCATATTATAACTTTAATTTTTAAGATATAGACCATCCGCGCGTCCTTGTTTTGATCACACCGTTGGAACCGGTTATTGTCCTGTGGAGAGAGAGCTCTAATCTATTAAGGTTACTCCAACTCTACCTTATCATCTCCTGCATAGTACACCCCCACTACCTACCGACTTACACATTTCATTATACTATGACTGATCGTTTGTTCTTTTACCTGTACATGTGGTATACATGATCTTCAATCCTACTAGATATAAGGTATTTATGGACCACATTACTCGTATTGGGTATGAGGCATTTATAGACCACATTATTTGAATTAGGTATTTGCTTGACTTAATCTAGTTCTTTTCTAGCCTGACATTGCAGGATTCGATTAGATGACAAGTTGCTGTCAATATGACTATATAAAGCATGTTTGAAACTTATTTAGTTAAGTATTGGGCAAGCACTGATAGCAACTGCCCTCCAATCAAATCTTACCAGGTTGGGTCAGAGGATGGTGGATGCCAGTGAAGTAGGTTGGTTTATGTGGAATGAATGTGGTAGGATTTGCTTGAATGACAAGTATTGTGAGAGATAGGCCCGTATAAAGCATGTTTTAAAGTTGTTCAATTAACCTTCTGTTTTTTTTTTGTTTTTACAGCGGCCTCCCTTGCAAATGCAGATTATGCCTCTTTTTTTTTTTGTTTTTTTTTTTTTTTACACACGCACACACACCCTCACATACTCACGCTAGTACCTATGGGTACTCGAACCCTTGACCAGGTGTTGAAACTCCTAAAGTCTGCCACTGCAGCAAGAGCAAGGACCAATGAAGATTGTGCCTTAGCCCTAATAGATGGACTAGATCCTGTTAGGGCTGTTGTGCCTACTATGATGTATGTGATTTATCCACACCGTTCATCCATTTGGACAGATCATTTTAGGATGAGAGACCCAAAAGGAGCTAAATCCAAGGTTCAAGTGCACCACAGCACATGTAGCAGTGGGAAGATGAGGGCCATTATCAAAACCTTCCTCGGGCCCATCATAATGTTTATTTGCCATCTAATTTGTTCATTAAAGTCACATAGGCCTGGATGATGGAAAGCCACAAATATCAACTTGATCAAAACTTCTACAACTTTTAAAAAGAATTTAATCGCGAGTGTTCAATCCCACCCTGTGGTCTACTTTAGTCTTAGATTTGCCACTTTTTTTTAGTTCATGCCCTAAAATAATCAATCAAAATGAATGGAAGGGGTGAATAAAACACATATATTACCGTGGCCCACAGAGCCCCTGGGGAGTGGATTAGTTCTTACCCGGGTAATAGCTTAGTTGTGTTACCCTTACCATGTGGGCCACCTTGATGTATTTCTTGTATATCCACGCCCTCCATCTGTTTTTCCATCTCGTTTTAGGATGGGACACCAAATCACAAGAAGATCCAAATCTCAGATGGATTATAACAATAGAAACAGTGATGAATATATAACCATTAAAAACATTTTGTGGGCCGCAAACAAGAAGATCCAAATCTCAGATGGATTATAACAATAGAAACAGTGATGAATATATAACCATTAAAAACATTTTGTGGGCCGCAAACAAGAAGATCCAAATCTCAGATGGATTATAACAATAGAAACAGTGATGAATATATAACCATTAAAAACATTTTGTGGGCCGCAAAAGTTTTGGATCAATCTGATCCTTTTACTTTCCATTCATTCAGATCTTCTTGAAATTATCAACAGGTTGGATTTCAGATAAACATTACCAAAACCTTACTACGAGCCCTTGGGAATTTTTAATGATGAGGCACTCAAACACCATTTCCTGTGGTGTGGTCCACCTGAGATTTCGAGATCTGCATTATGTTTGGTACCCCGTCCTAAAATGGGCTGTAGAAACGGATGGACTGTGTAGATATATAACACATCATCAAAGTATGCCCTACGGTAGCGGTAACACCTAATTCACTCCCCTGCCTGTCCAGGGAAACCAGCTATGTGGGCTGGAACTCGAGTGTAGGGCCCACCTCGATATATGCATTGTATATCCACGTCGTCCATTTGTTTTTACAGCTTATTTTAGAGCATGGTCCAAAAAAATGGATGAGATACAAATTTCAGGTGGACCACACCACAGAAATAGTGGTTATTGACCATTACAAACCTTGGTCACAAAAGTTTACGATCAGGCTGATATTTGTTTTTTTTTTTTTTTTCTTTCATCCAGGTCTGTGTGACGTTATCAAAAGTTGGGATGGTGAACAAACGTTACGGTGGACTCTGGGAAGTTTTAATGGTGGGCATTTAACAACCACCACTCTTTCCTGTGGTGTGGTCCACATGAATTTTGTATCACCTTCATTTTTCCGATCTTGTCATAAATAAGGTCGAAAACCAGATGGACGGCGTGGATACAGCCATGTCGCCCTCCCGTCCGAGCATGGGCAAGATGCAATTCGCATCCCCGTATTGCGAGGGAACTCAAGTCGACCGGGGCAGGGCCCACCGTAACGTTTTCGACCTTATTTTATGACATGATCGGAAAAGAGAAATAAGCCCCACGAATCAAATGGTCCCTCGGAATGGGTGTGTGGGTCCGGTTGAGAGCAGATTATTAGGTGTTACCCTTACCATGGGGCCCACCTTGATGATTTGTTGTATATCCAGGACGTCCATCCATTTTCAGCACATTTTAAGACATGGTCCCAAAAATTAAACAGATCCAAATCTCAGATGGACTACACCACGGAAACGGTAGTGATTGATCACCCACCATTAAACTTCCCAGGGTCCACCGTAATGTTTATTTTCCATCCAACCTGTTGATAAGGTCAAGCAGACCTGGATGGAGGGAAAATTAAAAAATCGGCGTGATCCAAAAGTTTCGTAGCCCATGAAAAGTTTTTAATATTCATTCACCACTTTTCTGTGGTGTGGTCCACCTGAGACTTCGATCCTCTTATGTTTTGGGGTAGCTTTTTAAAATCAGCTCGAAAAACATATGAACGGCGTGGATATACAACAAATTCATGACGGTAGGCCCTACACGGTATAGGTAACATTGGTTGGGAATGCCCTGCAACACCTGCTGTTGGAAGAGTTCGAATCAGGTGTGCATGACCGCTGCTCGTGTAACCGAAAGCTCAGTCATGTACACATGACATCCACTCCGTCTATTAAATTCTCCATATTGTATGTCAGGTGATTTTTTTTTAAAATAATAATAATAAATAAATAAATAAATCCAAATTCTTGTGAGTCCCACCATGATCTGTATATGCCATCCTACCCATTTATAAGGTGATTCCCACCAAGATGTAGGTAAAACGCAAACATGTGATCCCAAACTTCTATAGACTCCAATAAAATTGTAATGGCAGGTGTTTAATCCTCCCTATTTTTGTGATGCAATCCCATTGGGTTTGGACTGAAAGCGAGCTTGATATATAGAATGAATGTCACACAAAACATTCTAAGTACCCTCACAGAGCTTTGAGTCACTAAGGCCACATTGTGTGCAGTTTGGTTAGTCACCCCAACACCAGCCAGCTACCTGGTGTCAAAACTATGATCCCACCATGGTATCTAAAATATGCCCCAACTACGATTTACGTTGAAATCTTTCTAGAGCCCGCACTAAGTTTATTTGCCATTGATCTACTCGTACGGTCACAAAGACTTGGATGAAGAGAGAACACAAATATCAGCTTCATCCAAAACTTATGTAAAACCCCGTAGAGTTCTCAATGGTAAGTATTCAATCCACTTTCCAGTAGTGTGGTCCACTTGAGCATTGGATCTACTTCATTTTTTTTTTTTGCTCATGCCCGAATAATGAGCTGACAAAATGACGTCACGGTGGGGTGGGGCCCACAGAGCTGCGTTGGGGTCAGCAAATTATAGGTGCCCATCATCAGCTTCGTTACACACCGTGTAGATGCCAAAGTCAGGATGACATGATCGTCTGTGATTATTTTGCTTACTCTACACATTATTGGACACTTGATGACCGGCTCCAATCTCGCATTGTTCACTTCCACATACTAGTTCAATTGCTACAGTTTAAACCGCGCGAATCATGGGCCGCGAATCCAAACCAACTACACTGTACAAACTATCTGACCGGATGACCGGCAAGACATGCAATGGTTTGTTAAAAGGAAAAATAGTTATAAAAAATTACCCAAAATTCAACAGAATAAAACAAGATCTCTATTAATCAAAGGCCAGGATTTTATACTGATTTGGGGCCCCACCGTTTGGGCTTTTTTTGGATTTGAGATACATGTGCACGGAGGAGCATCACTGGTCCGCCAGAGTACTAAATAACTCTCACCAGCTTCCCAAAAACGCTTAGAAATGGGGCAAAAAATCAAAAGAAAATGGGACCCACTGAAATAAATAGAAAACCAATATTTCAACAGATATTCTCTTTCCGGAAAAAAAAAATAAAAGAAAAATAAAAGCAATGGTTAGTAAGCGTATGCTGACAAACCCATGACTGATGACCGACTCCCATCATGCCTTCATCCTTCTCGCATCTCTGCCCCCGACCCTTTCCTTCGGTCGTGACCGCGCATACACCCAAAGAGGAGGGAGGAAAAAAAAAAAGGAATTTAATAAAATTAAAAAAAAAAAAAGAAAAAAGAAAAGAAAAGGCCATTTTGAGTTTTCTCATATACAATCGTTTTCTTTCTGTCAAGCTCTCTTTCTACATCTTGGTGGCAATCAACCCACTTGCCCACCGATGGTGGGTCCCACTCCCGACTTTTCTATCTTTTCATCGTGGCCGACCGCCCCATCTGGGATCTTTTTCTAACCCTCGCCTTTCCTACCTAGCATACACCAAAACCAATGTATATATCCTCCCCTCTTCCGCACGACCGTCTTCTTGTCTGTATACGGGCCATCATCCCAAAACGGGAAGGGAGGTTGGAAAGAGTCCTCTCCCTCCGCACCTTTCCTCAGCGTCATCTTTTCTCAGACTGCCAGCAGGCATTCAAATTGTCATTTCCTGGGAAAGAAACCGATCTCATAAAAATGAGAACGAATTCAAAAGAGATCTTTTTCACACCCATTACTATAGTGAAAACGCAAACAATCCTCTGCCCCCGCCTTGGAGTCCTACAGGTGGGGACCATGGTTCGGTTATCTCAAGCATTGATCGGCTGGGCCTGGGCATTTGAATGGATCATGCCCCAAAAATCTCCCCGGTCGGAGACGATCCTGACCTTTTTGTTAAACCTCCAAACGGAGCACAATATTTTATATGGCCAGAGGATCTTCCAATTGAGAGATTATTGGGTCATGCTCCATCAGGCAACGGTGCAGATCTGCACACCATGGGTGATATGTCTCCATAAAAAGTGGTAGTAATAATAGAGAGCACGAAGACATTGGTAAGAGGAGAAGCGAGGAATTACCGGCAGCAGGTTTCTGTTCCGCAGGTTTCACAGGCACAGCTGGCATGGCATGGATGTAAGGGTAGGCGGACATGAGCGGATGTGGATGTGGGTTGCCGGCGGGTTGCACTGTTGTGAATTGCGCTTGCAAAAGATTCTGTGGTGGCAGCGTTTTCAAGTTATTCGCCGCCACAGCAACCGCCTTTGCTGGGTCGGAAGTGGCGGTGGTGCCAGGTGTTGTCAGGGACGGGGAACCCACCGACATCATTCCGGTGGAAGCGACTGCTGAATTCTGTTGCTGCTGCAGTTGCTGCTGCTGCAATTGCTGCTGCTGCAGTTGCTGCTGTTCCGATTGCCGTCTTTGATAATATCCAGAAGCATTTGCATTAGAATGGGGAGACTGTGCTGGCATGTAGGGATTGGAGAAGAAGAGCTGTGGCTGCTGAAATGGCTTCTGTAGCTGTGGCTGCTGGTGCTGATTTTGTTGCTGCTGTTGCTGCGGTTTCACACTGGAGCTCTGAGCAGGATTGACGTGCGAATTGCTGTGGATAGATGGTACATTTCGGCCACCCACAGGCGATGACTTCCTGCTGGAACTCGGCTGCGAGTTCTTGGCAGGTTGTGACGGCATTGAAGCAGCAGGAGAGCTCACCTTGTTGGCTGCAGAAGTCATTGGGCTGCCACCCACCCCTTTCGACATGGAAGTGGATGGAGATCCCACCACAATCCCAGCAGATGGCTGAGATGGGTTGGTGGTTGGAAGCTGTTGCCCCGATGGGGCTGCTTTTGGATTCACCCCAAAGGATATCTGTGTATGGTTGGTGGAGGGAAGGCCTTGGACCTGGACCCTGCTTTGCTGCTGAGGGAGGCTCTTGACAGATTGCATTGAAGCTGTAGAAGGAGATTGAACCGGCGTTGTACCTGTCCTTGTGGAGTTCTTCCATTGAGGAGACTGGTTGGGGCTGCTGCCTTGGATAAGAGCTTGTGGGAAAACAGAGACGGCACTTGGGAACTTGCCAGCAGTGGAATGCGGCATCCGATCTGAGTAGACAGCAGCATTGTTGGCCGCAGCTGGTTTCGTTCGACCTGCAGCTTGCTGCTGCTGATGCTGATGCTGCTGCTGCTGCTGCTTCTGCAGCTGAATGATCTGTTGGTGCTGCTGGTTTGTAAGGTTAGAAGCACTAGCAGTTGTAGCAGTGGGCATAGAAGCGGTTACTGATGCAGAGCGAGAAGAAGCACGGTTGCCATTCATAGGGGCCGAGATGAGGTTTAGCGTCCGGCCGGATGTGTCAATTACACTGTTACCTAGAATGGTGGACGTTGAAGGGTCACCCTCGGGTCTAGAGAAGATGAGGGAGTGCGGCATCATTGATGCTGAGGCCTTCCCTGCCATTGTCTTCTTGTCCTCTTCACCAGGGGCATTTGAGTTGATTGAATCATTAACAGTCCTCCCGTCTTCGACATTCTGGTGGTTCTTCTTCTGTGCATTTTGAGGTGCTGATGTCACTGCAGCCATCTGGAATCCATGCCTGGCTGCTTCCGGGAGGCTTTGGAAGACTGGATGGCTGTGCGCCATAGATGAGAAATCCAAGCCTGAACCAGCAGCAGTGCCACTGAAGGAGGCAAAGGACATGGCAAATGCTTGAGATGGGGTGAGTTCCATTCCTCCTTTTACAGTCTGATGCTGCTGCTGCTGCTGCTGCTGCTGTTTGTCCCCGCTGTGATTTCCACCACCCAATGCTGCAGGTGACATCAACGTAAAATTCTGAGGATGCATTGGTATTGCAAAATTATGGTTGTAGGCATTTTTGTGAGCATGCGATGCTCTGCTATCGGAAGTCGATGGGCTGTCTTCACCGCCCACCTCACTCTCAAGCTGCCGAGCTTGATGGGGCGGCAGGTGTTGGTTCTGTGACTGCTGCTGTCGTTGTTTCAGGGCAGGGAAGCTCTGCGAGCTTCCACCCCTACCGTTGCTGCTGCATCCTTGTAGCAGCTGCTGTTGTTGCTGATGCTTCTGTGACGAAGATGAGCTGCTTGACGTGCTGGTATTCTGATGCCCCTGTTGGATTGGAGGCTGAGACAGGGGATGTTGCTGCTGTTGAAGTTGTGAAGGATGCAGCATTTGAGACGTATAGAAAGACCCATTGAAGAAAGGCACTGCTTGGGCATGGTTCCCTCTGTAAGGTGGCGGTGCTCCAACAGGGGGAGGAATTGGAAACGGGTAGCCATTGTTTTGCAGTATGGCCAAGTACTGAGAATCATTGGCAGGCATGTTTGCATAGTTGAAGTTCACAGTTGTCGGTGCCGAAGATCCAGAGCTAGCCACAGGTGCCACGACTGAATTAGTAGCACCAGATGAAGGGTTTGCATTACTGATGGTGGCGGAAGATTTCCCCGTCCCAGATCGAGTTGCTGCTGCAGCTGCAGCTGCCTGCTGCTGGTTCATAGGAAAAATGAAAGCAGGGGCTTGCTGAAAAAAAAAAAAAAAAGGGGGGGGGGGGGGGGGGGGGGGGAGGGGGGGGGGGGGGGGGGGGGGGGGGAAGTAATCAAAACCTTTGGTCCGAGAATTATTTAGCAAAATAAAAGGGGGAAAACAGCTGGGACAAAAAAGCCATCAAGATGGAAAACAGTACCAGTATGTTATTCGTTGATGTGGACTGTGGCACCTGCTGCAGCATGAGCTGCTTCCTCTGAGCAGCATCCATGAATGTTGCTGGCATGCTTTTCTCCTTTGAGGCCTGACCGGCAAGAGCAGCAGCCTGGCCCTTTTCTTGCAATGAGCCCAAATTCCTCCCTGGGAAGCTTCCCTGCAATGGGCTGAGAAGCATAGCTGATTCGGTGGGTGGCACAGCATTGAGATTATACTGCTTGGAGCCGTAAAGTGCTGCAGAACCAGGCCCCGTAGGCCAGAACGGGGTCATCCGAGCGAATTGCTGGTTATAGTAGATGTTCTTGGCAATGTGGAAATGGGTCGCACACCGCTTCGGCCGGGCCTTTGGGGGAGCAAAATGCGGCAGCTGCAAGATTCAAAACCCAAAATGCAAAATATTATCAGAGCCTCAAAATATTTGCATGACTGAGTACCAGATCGATCCTCTGCAATGAGGGGAGAAGAAAAAAAAAAAAAAACGGAAGAATTGGAAAAATACCTGCATCGTTGTTGAAGATCCAGTGGTCCTATCCATTGATACAACTGCCTGAACAGATGGAACCTGGCCCATATACCTGCTGACGAAGATGGACTTTATTTCTCGACAAGAAGATCTACTACCATGGACACTACTAATAACAGAAACAGCGAAATAAATGAAATGGGATTTTTCACACACCCGAGAGGAAGGCTGCCCGGCCAGCCAGGGACTGGCATTGGTACCGGCAAAGAGGCAGATAGCGCTGAAAAACAAGAAGAGAGAGAGAGAGAGAGAGAGAGAGAGAGAGAGAGTAGAAACGCCATCAGCGCTCCAATCAATTCGGGATAAAAATGGTATACATTTCACATTATCAGAAGTGCGTTGACTTGAATTACCAGCTTTCTCCGCCTTCGGTTCAATCCTTGTGGCTTTCGATTGCTCCTGCTTCAGAACTTGCGGTTTACTGCTGCTGCTGACATTGTCTTTCTCCTGCATCTCCGCTTCGAGTTGCAGGTCGAGGATCCTCTCCTTAGGCATCTGCTTTTGCGTTTCGGTAACCTCTGCCACTTCCTCCGCCTTTTTCTCTTCAAAACCAACCTCCCCTGTCTCCTGCTTCACAGATCCCTCCGCTTTTGCTTCTTCTGTTTTGACAGTCTCCATCTTCGGCGCCTGAACAAATCAACATGAGTTCCAGAGACCATCATCCCCATCAAAGGAAAAGATTGAATATGGGACAGCAACTCACCACATCAACCTCTGGGGTGGAAGGCTTCAAATCTGTTACAAAGCCCGGCGCACCGCCATCTCTTTCGGGAGAGGACTTCGCCGATGGAGGATCCTACCAAAAAAAAAAAAAAAAACTCTGCCTGAGAATGAAATACAAAAGATTTATATATGCAAATTGCAGGAAGAATCCTCACCATCAGGTCAAACTTGAATTTCTCCTCGCGAATGCAATCAACTGCACAAGCTGTTGAATCCCTGCAAATTCCAACCAGGAATGGTTTTAAAAGGGGAAAGAAAGATCGCATGAAATCAGTTTCAAACCCAATCAAAGAGAATGGACAAAAGCAGCGATTCTTGACACTCACTCTATCGTTACTGTTGGATTATCGAGGTTGACATCGACTTTGGCACAAGGAGATTCCTTGACCGGGGAGGAGATTTCATCCTTGGTTTCAATCCCTTCCCCGCCATCCGATTCTGCTACCAACGGCTTTGAATCTGGAACAGAATCGCTCTCCTGTTTTACCGGATCCTGCTGCAAATTGACCTGAGAGCTTCCCAAATTGGAAGATTCCCCTCCATTTTCAACGATAGACACTGCGTTCTTCTCAGACTTAGGCGGTGATGAATTTTGTACCCTTTCCGGCTGTTCCTCCTCAATCTTGGCTGCGGATGAAGTGGAAGCATTCGGATCTGCAAAAGTCGCAGGACTCTCCTCCTCAAATTTGACCGGCCGGGGCCTTTTCCTCTTCGGAGCTGAAAATTCCCCCCAAAAAAAAATGAAAGTAACTTTCAATCAACCCCAAGAAAAAAAAAAGAACCAAGAAAAACAGAGAGAAATTCAACACTTCAGCATCTTGCAAAACTCACCAACAGCAGACGATGGAACTGCCGATGTCGAGGTTGAATTCTGCGTCAATAGATATGGATGCGGCCCCGCCGGAGGGGAGGCTGAGACTGGAGAAGAAACTCTTGACTTGGCATCATTGCTCGATCCGCCTGCATCCTTTGAATCGGGCTTGTGTGATGCGCTAGCGACCTGTTCTTGCTTCGAAGGGCACTGGAACTGCCTCGTCATTCCATACAAGACCTCCGCAACCTCAATCTCGATCTCCTGAATTGATGAAGAAGATGTGGCCTTTGAGATCTTGGGCGGCTTGTGCTTGGCTCCCATCGGTTTCTGCATAATAAAAGCAGAGCTGAGAACTATGTACAGAAAATCTTCGATGGAAGGATGAAAAGAAAAAGGGAAGGAGTATAATCAGACCAGTTTCTTCCGTACGGAAGCGTTCGAAGAAGATGGTGAGATCGGAGCCGCTGGAGCTGCGGTAGCTGTGGTTGGCCTCGCCGGCGACGTCGAAGCTTGCCGGAGAATCTGCTCTCCGCTGCCGCCTCCACCCGAAATCCAGCATTCATGTGACCTCTTTGCAGAACCTGCAAAGAAAGTTGAAGAAAACTGAATCAAATCCAACACTAAAATCAATCAGAGACCAGTTTCTCTTCCAAATCTCAAAGCCCTCTTTTTTCTTCTCTACCTGACCGAGCTTTCCTTGGCACCGAGACACCAATCATCTCATCAGCCACCTTCCATGGCGGGCCCGCTGCCCTCACAACCTTCGGCGGGTAGCTCTTCCGCTGGTGATGGTGGTGGTGATTCGGCATCAACGACACCATGGTTGGCGCCATCGGATTCATCGACGGCAGCCGAACCGCTGAAGCCGCCGACGCGACGGTGTCTTCATCCTCCTCTTCCTCGTCGTCGTCGAGGCTCTCTTCTGTGCTCTCCTCACCTCCGTCCTCTCGATTGCTCCCGTGCAGCAACCTATCCCCCCTCCGCCGCTTGCTTCGATTTGACCGGTCCCGATCCCGATCCCGATCCTTCTTACTCGCTCGATCTCGAAGCCTCGCTATTTCCTGCAACTCCAACGCTCCTCCGTCTTCCTCTGCCAAAAAAAAAAAAGAAGGGAATTTCTTCAATTCAAATAACCTTCAGTTAGGGGAGAGAGAGAGAGAGAGAGAGAGAGAGAGAGAGGAGGGAGGGGGATCTGAGGGTCGAACCAGGAGAATCTCTCAAACTGCTGTTTCTCTGCCTCCGTCTCGACAATCCGTTCGCAGTCGCCGGAATCGCTCCCCTTCTCGCTTCGCGGTTTCTCTCCATCCCTCCGACTCCCTCTCATGAAACCGGATCCGTTTCGCCGGTCAATCTCATCCGACCGTTTCCTACCGCCGTGAACAGATCATACGACCAGATCTCCGGAGTGATTCGGCCTTTTTACTCCAGAAAATCGCAGATTCCAAGCTCTTTTTTCTCAAATCAAAGAGAAATCAGAGATGCAGCCGATCTCCTTCTTCTCCCTCTTCGCCTCCTCTCTCTCTCGCCCTATCTCTCTTTCTCTCTCCCTCTCTCCTTCTGGTTTTCTTTTTCTCCCTGCTCTCATCCCATCCCAGCCCATCTCATCGGCTTTTTGTTTTTTCCACTCCCACTCCCAAGCCTCAATTGACGGCTAGATTTTCTGCCTTGTCGCGCGTGTTTTAGTTTCGTCCGTCCGATCAAAACAAGATCTACGGATGCGGTTGGGACGGTGCCAACATGGCAGAAAGGTCGACGTCTGATGGACTGGACTCTAGAGAGTCTAGCCCCTCAGAGTGCGACCGCCACGTGTCGACATCTGTTTCGCTTTTTCTACCCAAGTTTGGGCGACTGCTCACTGCCCTTCACCCTACCTGATATGAGAGCCGCGATGGCTGCTCGTTAATAGTAGCGCCTGGAATCCTACTCGCTGCACGTGCCAAGTAATACGTGTGGATTTGCGAGTACTTCATCTGGTGGGTCCAGCTTGACGCGACGTAGCTGGAGATGGCACTATCCAGCGGACGAATGGACGGGTCTGGATTGTTGAACCCGAGCACGACAGTGTCGCCAACCTGATGATCGGCGCGGATCATGCACGTGCAGTATTTGCGGGGACACGTGCCAGCCATCCGGCTCATCTGATATATCCTCCAGCGAAACCGACACTGCCGATGGCTATAAAAGTTCCAATAGCCGTATAATGAAGAAACCGACTATTGCCGGTGACAGGCCACGGAGGACGGAGTGACCGGTCGCCCGCCGTGAAATCTGCTAGGCGTCGGTCAAATCAATTGTTAATTTCTTCGTATTTTTCGCAATTTTTTATTTTTCCTCGCTACTTGACTGCTGGGCCCACCTGAAAGCGACGTGGGAGACCCGACGGCACGGATCTCACGTCTCGGTCTGAGGAGCCTGCTGCACCGTCCGATCTTAGAACCAATGGTCTTTAACCCCCGAGACAAAATGGCGGGACCCATCGCTCAATTAACGTGTGTCCTAGCTGGCAGCAAACCACCCGCTCGGTGCGTCGCGCAAAGCGTGCTCCCTCCGCCATCGATCTCCTAATATCTAACGGCCAATAATACCGAGAACAAGCAGGAAAACCCTAGCCCCGTTCACGTAATTTCCGAGAAGATAGGGCCCACGTAAGCTGCCGATCTAGCATTTATCTCCTCGCCATTTATCTCCTCGCGGAGCCTGGTGTCACGGTCGCCACGTGGCTTTTGTGCTGACGTCACTGGGCCCACCACAAAACTATCCCCCGTTTCGGTCAAACTTCACCGCACCGTGAAAATACTGACTGGAACCGCTTTACTCTTCGTCTTTTCCGCAATCCTTTTCTCCACGCGCTCTCCCGAGCAGGTACCCGAGCCGTAAATCCAGGTGCGCCACGTGTTATCGCGCACACGTGTCAAACGTCAGGTTACTAGACACGTGGCACCACTAAGTTCCGATTGGTCGCCTCGGATCTTGTTATTGGCCACCAGCTCCACTTTCCCATGCTCCCTTGACAGCCAAATATCTTACAGCTCTGCACTACCGTTTTAATATCAAGAGAAATAATATGGTAGAAGCCGGAATATCATTAAACCATCCGCTCGCGTTTCAATGGGAAAGGTATTGTATCAATCTGGTCCGTCTATCTAAGTAAATCCTACATCAAAAGGCCTATCTTGTAGAAATCATACCTAATAGTCTGCATCGACCATAAGGTTTCATATTTTCAGGAATAAATGTCATACATTAATCACGAGTGATCAGATGGATAGGATCATTCCATCCAGTGTTTTCTGAATTCATCAGCCAAAACGCAACTAGATTAACAGTTCCGATTGTTAATTCCTCTTACCACGTGTAATGTACAGAGACGGCTGCACGATCTGTCCATTACACCTGCAATACCACTTCATACACCAACTATAAAAGAGAAAATAAAATAAAAATAAAAACACGGAAGAAAATATGGGTACGTCATTTGCGGGCCCCAAGCTGTGGGACCCTCCTGTCGTCTGCTACTCTGCTTGCTTTCATTCCCCTCGCTTTCGCCCTTTCGGATAGTATCTGGCAGCCCCAAACAACTGCCACGTGTACATCAAAATCCACGTTATCAAATCGACGTGGCCGCCTCGATACCGTATATAAATTCCAGAGGCCTCCCCGCCAACCGCATCCATCGCCCAGGAGAAATCCGGAGAGTGAACTGGAATGGATTGCGTACTGAGTTACTCAGTACGCTCTTATCGTACTGGGTAAACTCTGTTGGGCCCACTGTGAATTCACGTGGTTTATCCACGCCGTCCATCCGTTTTTCCAGATCATTTCAAGGTTGATCTCAAAATTTAAACATAAAAAAATCTCGAGTAGACCATACCGTAGGAAACAGTGGAATTATTGATTTCCACCGTTGAAACCTTTCTAAGGCCCCAGTGATGTTTATTTGTCATCCAAACTTATCATAAGATCACAAGGACATGGATGAAGGGAAATCACAAATATCAGCTTGATCTAAAACTTCTGTGGCCCCCAAGAACTTTTCAACGGTATACTTCAAATGACACCATTTCGGGTGGTGTGGTCCACTTGATATTTGGATATGCTTAATATTTGTACTAACGCTATAAATTTATATGATAAAACAGATGGACGGAGTTGATATAATGCATGAATGATGGTGGACCCCACACCGTTTACTCAGTACGCTTAGCGTACTGAGTTACTCAGTACGCAATCCCCTTCCGAGTGAACTGGCCGGAGCACGCTTTGTTCGGTGTACTTGCCTCCTACGTGGCAAAACAGCACACGCTACAAAGATCGAAGCCGCTCATCAGCCGACCTTGACTGTGCAAATACACTCTCCATGATCAAATTGACATGATCACCAGGTCAGCTACGTATGAAAAACAAATGAACGGCTCAGAAAATTGATCAACAATCCAAATCCTAGGTACATGTGTGCACCTGATAAGCAGCCGGATCGTCCGCACGCGTGCACTTACCAAATGCTAGGATTATGACTCTATTCACACGTGTACACAAGCACTGTACAAGTGGCATTACAACTGGCATCCACATCATCCAAAACGTCCATATAACGGGCCCCATTACAATTTTATTTTTTTATTATTTTTTTTAAAGTCCATCTCGGATGCTCCTGACTTTTTCGTTGGTGATAGACAAATATCCATCAATCAGACTTTAATGTATCAGATTTTGAGGCCCACGATCTGGACGGTTTTAATTTGCACCAAACATGTGTGTGGATCATCGTACCCCGCCGGCGTGTTGATGTTTCTCTCTTACCAAAAACCAGAAAAAAGAAAGATATATTTTAATATTAATGTGGAAAAGAATAAAAAAAAGTTTCTTATCCTTCATCATGTGGAATATATAAATCATTTAATTAATAGAATATACTTTTATTTTTTTATTATTATCGTGCAAATGTTATTATAATATAAAATATATATAAAGTTATTGCTGGTGCTGTTAATGTTTTATTATTATACACAAAGCAACAAATATGTATTATTTTTTACTGCCTCCGCACTTTTTTTATTATTTTTTTATTAAAAGCATGCTTCTTAGGCTTTCCAACCTTTGTATTTGATTTTCATCCAGATGATTTATAAGATACGTGAGCCTGCATCTTTTGTTAATATAAGTAGGTTTTCAATTCTAACTAGTGGGACCATCGGTGATCCAGACCATTGGTCTCTTGAGCCCCATTGGGATTGATGTAGAATACCATTAAAAATCCCAGAATGAATTATCGCATCTGCCAGGATTAGGACTTTTTTTTGGTGGAATGTGGACAACCTGAAGGAATTTTAGTCCATTCACAGTGGGACATAACAGATCAGTGGTCTGGATTGCTGAAAAATGGGCCCCACTTATCAAAAATTGAAATAATGGTAGAGATGGAGCCACGTACTGTACTATTCTTCTTCCATGAATTGTCGGGCCGGAAGCCCAATAAGAGGAATCCCATTGCTTGCATTTTTCCCAATAAAAGAAACAAATATTAAAAAATAGTCCGACTTTTATATTATATATACATGTATATGCTGTTTGCATATATAGTATATTATTTTGACCTAAGCATAGAGTAATCTCTATTAGCTTTCATTAGCTTAGTTTAATAAAGTTTAAGAAGTACTCGACCGAGGAGGAGAATATGTACAGTTTGCACTTTTAAAAATGAGAAAGTTGCAGAAGTGGGACCCAGTGTTCAGTGATCCATTCCTTTGACACAGGTGGAACTATGGGTCCCACGACTCCACTCAACCACTCGCACGACCTTTCAATGATGGTAAGTGGGGTTCACTGTATAGTCAGGTTTTTAATTCTGACAGGTGGGCCATGATTTGGTAATCCACACAAAAGTTCTATTGCTTCCCGCCATGGATAGACCATGTGCCCAAAAACTAATTTAGGACACATTCCTAATTATTTGATTTTAAGGGGTAGAAATGGATGGTTGAAATGGAAGCACTGACAATCATCCTCATTCAATTCACAAATGACCCAAAATTGGTGGTCGTGGATTACTAAACCATGGGCCCAAACTAAGGGCCTGGTTGGCCGGACCGATCCCACAGTATTAAAAGGGATGGGATCGCGATATCCCAGGATACGTAAGACGAGCCAAATAGACCCGGTGAACTTGTCCCGGGATATAAGCAATCCCATGGTTCTTAAAACAATCCACCGACATCACAATCATTATCTTAAAATTGATCTCACCCCTTGGTTGGATGGATTGAAAGGTAAAATCCCAGGATATGCCGAGCGTGCCAAATAGACCCAGTGAACTTGTCCCGGGATATAGCAATCCCATGGATCTTAAACCAATCCACTGACGCCACCATCATTACCTTAAAATCCATCCCATCCCTCCAAATCCCATGGGATTCGCCCGGCTAAATAGGCCCTAAGTAGATGTCCATTTTAAAATTTGGATTGTGTTCTGTGTATTTGTACCACCAAAATCAATTTATATTTATATCAATGGTGTTGAGACTCGACCGAGTGAAGTGCAGCCCAGAAAAGCTGTGGGACCAATTACGGTTTGACACCACCAATTCAAGCTAGTTGGGCCAATTAAGTCAAGACTAGGAAAAGCCATGGACCGCAATATAGCTGTCCAATTTAAAATTAAGTTCTGCATGTTGTATTATTCACCACCAAAACTAATTTATATTTATAATAGTGGTGTTGAGACTCATTTGAGTGAAGGGACCCAATTCAATTTGGATCACCCGACTCAATCTAGCTGGTCCAATTCAGTAACAACCTGGCTAAAATATTCTTTTCTTTTCTTTTTTTCTTGTTCTTTTTTGGGTGAAAGGTGAGAACACATCAGCTGTAATATTATTTTAACAATAGTACATATTGCTCACCATTACATTAGACTATGTGGATTGCTAAGTCATGGACCCCAATTTCTAAGTTCAATTTAAAATTGAGTTTCTTGTATTGTATCAGTCATCATAAAAGGCTAATTTATATCTATATTGGTGTTATGACTGGTTTGAATGAAGCGCAACTCAGACAAATTATCTACTCTATGGGACCCGATTTGGTTTGACACCACAAATCACCCCAACTTAAGTTAGTTGGGCCCAATGCAGTCGACTTGAAAAGGTTGTGACCTGTCTCTGACCTGAGCTAGACAACATGATTTACCGCCCTTTTTTCGCCTTTTTGATAAAATGTGAGAGCACACCAGCTGTTATATTATTTTAACCATAGTACATAACGCTCACCATTACCCATGTGGGCTGTTTTGTTTAAGGTTTGTGAGAACGGATTGCATGTGCTTGAAATTGCATGGAGTCCACAAAAATATTATTGAGAAATCTGTTTTATTTATCTTTTTTAAAATACTATAATAGAAGAACATCATTCTAGAAACCAAGCAAATTCAAAACTAAATTGAGTCAGTACCAACAAAATAGTGGAAACAACTAAGTCTATCTCTGAAACCTTCTTGGAACTGACCATGATATTCATATGCCCTCCAAACTATTCATGTAATTATTACCACTCAAATAAACTGCAGGAATAAATATCGTTATGATATTTATCCCTACTTTTTTGTGTGGCACAGCTCCCACAAGTTTTGAGTATACCTCATTTTTAGAATTTTGTCCTACTGTAATTTTTCAAAACAGATGAACAAAGTGAATTTATCATATGGACATCTCTGTGGCCCCCACACAGCCCCGAGCAGAGACATCACATTGAATCCACTCTCGATTTCAAATCAATTTGGTTGTGTACCCTGTCATTCTTGTTTTAGGCCCACAAAAGCTCATACAAGTGCAATGTATATGGTGATATGGCTATATACCGGATACTACCTGCTGGCTTTAGATAAACATCAAGCTATTGTTTTTAAATGGGAAGGAAAGATAAAACCGGTTCGTATCTGACAATACTTACCAAGTCCGCCCTTATGCCCATGCATCTAGCCATTGAATATCTGGCCCTTATGTGATTGGAAGGACTATTATTTTATTTCCTCTCCAACTCAATAAAATTTACATCTGGGAGTTCTTTTCCTTAGGTTCATCCATGGTGGGGCCCATTCAACCAACGACCACATATTAACCCCACGTGCAAAACCCGAGTAAAATTGTACATATTCTCAGGTCGAGCATAGTAGGGTAGATCTTAATTCAAATGAAAGGTAGTGGTGGCCCACCAGAGGTTCATTCCTTCACCCTACACCTATTAAAAAAATCTGTTTTAGTGTATTATTCAAATCACTAGATCCAAGCTTTGGCAATAGACAAAAGTAAGGATCATGTATCTACCTTTCTCCCCGGAAATGTTGAGGTGGGGCGCACTTACGGTGCCACGTGGACCGAACATGCGTAGGGCGTTTCGGGAAGGCGCGAACTCGTGTTGTCCTCATCCACGGCCGTGTTCGGCCCGAGCAATTTTCAAAACATAAAAAAATTGAGTTATTAAAGAGGAAAGGCTGATGAAGATTGATAATTAAACCATTAAGATATTGTTAGGTAATGAGGAATGGCTTTGTGGTTATAAACTATACTTGCTCAAATCTCAGGTATCCATCATCTATTATATCCAACGGGGCCCACTTGCCGATTGCTTGGGACTGTCCAATTGATGGCTATCCGTTGAAGGAGATGAAACATCTGGGAATTATCACATGCTTTCCAATTTATTGTGATTAGCGTGCCTTCGAGACGTTTGGGGCCCTGCCCAGCTGCGATGTGACTGTGGATTCCAAACCATGTGGCTGATGGGACTAAAATCCTATATTTGATCTTTGTGGCCAACCCAACTTTTGGAATTGGTTGAGTTCTGGTGTGCTGCTTCATCCTTGCAGAGCACAACTAATGAACGCGTTGGATGATACAATAAAGAATATTGTATACCTATGTTCCATCTTAAGTTTGTATTTAGTCCCTTGTTTTACATACTCTCATGGACCAACAAGAAGCCGTCGTGTACAAACACTACAAGTTTAACAATGATAAAATCCTGGCCAATGATATCTTTTGCCCTTTTTTCTTTGGCAATATATCTTCCATCATGTAGCTGAAAACCTTGCATATGCCTTTAGAATAAATGAAGCAATGAATAACATGTAACCCTAATTTGTGGGGTGCATGACTATGGAAACGTATCCAACATGTCTATAAAATTAATAAATAAACCAGCAAAGATCCTATCATAAATCTAAATATGCTCGATAATGCCGTCTCTCATAGTTCTTCTAAAATGGGAGATTTTTACATAGACGTTCGAAGCACTCGTGGTGATTATAAAGATTCTAAATATCAAAAGATCAAACCAATGGATGGGAACCAATGGATTCGGACCAGATCATGATATGATAAGACTAGTTCCATCAATTATACAAATATTCAAGGTCACGGTAGGAGATCTCTAAAGATGGATCTTATCGAGCCAAGATCCAATGAGATAGAGCCCTAAAAACAGTTTTTGATATACAAAAATCGTTGCAACCATGCTAGCGAGAGATCTGAAAACAATTTCAAGTTTACAGATATCTCTTATAGGAAGATCACACATAAGCCATGGCTATGAAGGATTCTGGACCAAGAAGGAAACCCAACGAGAATTTGATGCCTCCAAAAGTGATAAAAGGAGAACACAACGAAGAACTTCAAGTACACACCAAACACAATTTACTTTTACTTTTACATTTATCTTTTATCTTAGTGTAGTCTTATCTTAAATCACTACTGTCCAATGGTAACATTACAGTACCTTAGGAGTAAGATTGATATTCACAAACTTTAACTGAGTTCTTACATGGGAGATCAAACTTTCTAGTCATGTTCATGCTGACCATTCACGTAGATCATTTGTTCATATGGACAGTTCAGGTATCTATCTCTTTTTATTCATTCTTTAGTTTATTTTCTATTTTGTTGATTGTAATGAGCATTATTCATAATTTTTTTTTTTTAAAAAAAAAATCAGCATTATTTTTAGTATTCTTCTCTTTTAGAATAATGAACCCTTATCTATCCACAAATCGCTTTATCGTTGTTACAATCGGTGGCTGACAAGGTGAATGAGTCCTATAACTTGGTTTTAATTGGTCCATCTCAGTGCGAGAGTCACCAACATTCAATCAAATATTTAGTGACTCTGGTACAACTGCACTTTTCTAATCTCATACATTAATTGAATATAAGCCCTTATTAACATGCATGGCCCCGGGTTTGATTGAATTGCACAAATAGCTTGGAGGCAAATTAGGTGTTACTCCTTGCCACATATTTACATAGCACATGTGAATCATGTGGTTGGGATTTTTGAATCTAGGCCTAACATTTGGAGACTTATCTAATGGATAGATTAGATAGCACTCATACATCAAGGTGGACCCCCAGATGTCTTGAACGTATGGTAACATGGTAATTGGAACACGTATGACCAATTCCCTAAAACATCATCATTGATTAAATATCCTTCACCATCCAATCAAGAGACATACATTTATGTTGGATGCTCGGTTTGTTTTTTAATTATGCGGCTTGATACAAATCGATCAACTTTGACCCCAATAGCCAAAATAAGCAAATACATCCAATACGAACGTATATGACCAAATTTTGAAAAGATCGATCACTTACTCAGCCACTTGTAGAATTTGCTAACAATAAGGCGATAATCGGATGGTGAGATTCTTCATCCAAAGATGAGTTACTTTGTGCTTTCCACGAGAAATGACTTTCAGAATGCCAGTGCAAAAAAAAAAAAAAAAAAAAAAAACCTCACAATCGGTCAATAGGAGCGACTGCAATGATGCATCTCTTGAAAGAATTATTTGATATCGGATAAAGAACAAATCTAATGTATTATGACTAAAGATTATACTTAAGAATTATCGTTGCTCCTAGGATAAGTTGAGATAAAAGAAATTGATAAATAAGTTTGCTTGTTGGTTTATTG
This sequence comes from Magnolia officinalis, assembly GCA_021015155.1. Lineage (NCBI taxonomy): Eukaryota > Viridiplantae > Streptophyta > Magnoliopsida > Magnoliales > Magnoliaceae > Magnolia > Magnolia officinalis. The sequence goes on along the minus strand of JAJHSJ010000001.1, from coordinate 7,057,709 downwards.
GTTTTAAGATTTGATTGAGATTTTTGCTTTGTTGATTTCCTCTGTTATTTATAGAGTTTTATTGTAGCTTGTTCTTCCATATCACTCCCCCATTCCCCATTACTGCAATAGTTACAATATTTGAAATGCCTCTTTCTAGATCCTTCTCTTGTTACGCAACCTTTCCTCTTTCAAACCATTCTTGTCGACCAAAGTTTTGTTTAATTTGATTGTCCTCGATCCCCCTTTTATATCTTAGATAGATCCGTCGTGCTTCTTGTATATCAACTACAACACTCTGTTGACCATCAACTGACGTGTAGACCTAAACTTACGCCACCTATAAGCCCATAAAAAGTATTCCGAATATCCTTAAAGATTTTTAGCATGTTATGTTTTTCCCTTGTTATAACACATGTCCTTTTCAATTGAGTTTCCAAAAACGGTTAGAAATATGGTACAACATTGCCCCCCTCCTCCAATTACTTCGCCTTCGTTAAAAGGTGAATGCGACGTTGATTCGTTATTTGGCGCAATAAATGTGACTACTCGATAATGTAAAAACATTAATTTTGTCAATCTTGGTCGAACTCGACCTCTTAATTGGAAAACATCAAAGTCAGTCAACTTGTCCAAATTCGGCCATCTTAGTTGAAAAACAACAAATTTGGCCATCTTGGTTGAAAAATAGTATATTTAGTTGTCTTAGTCGAAAAGTGGTAAATTCAGCCATTTTGGTCAAATTTGTGTGACTTGGTCGAACTCGGCTGTCTTGGTTGAAAAATATCAAATTCGTCAGTCTTGGTTAAAGTTGATAATCTTGATCGAAAAATGACAAATTCGGTCGTATTGGTCGAACTCAATCATCCTAATCGAGAGATAGTAAATTCGGTCATCTTGGTCAAACTCAGTTGTCTTGATTGAAAAATGGTAAAGTCAGTCATGACAATAAAGATTGCCAGTCAATCTATTTCGAATAGGCTTATGGTTGACCGAGATAGTAATACGGCCGAGAACTTGGCCTGTTACCTCCTAAACCTAATGCATGCTTTGGTTACGATCCATATGGTGTGGTTCAATCACTGGTGGTGGTTCAGGGCCTACATGGTTTTGTCTTCCATAATATGGTAGGTTTTCAAGGAAGGGTTGCCCCCTAAGTATACCCTAATTTCCTTATTCAGGAACATCATTCCGGACCTCCTATTCCGGTTGCCTAAACTCAGTAGGTAGTGGAAGATTACGCACTTCATGTACTGGAAGAGGCGTATTCCATTGCGGAAGAGGGCACCATGGGTGTTCCTTCGACAAAGTTAGTCATCATCTGATTCATGTTTTTTGCATTATTAGTCATCTATCTACCTAAAGTTTCAATCTGAACTTGTTATTATTCGGTGATACTAAATTTCTCGCTGCATATCAAGCATTTCGTCCAACATAATCTTAATACGATTTGTTTAACATCTTTCTTTCACCTAAATTTCATACTAGCTCATATTACATCAATATAAATATTCATATTGGCTCATGTTATAGTCCCAACGAGTGTACCAAAAAATGTTGGCAACTCAGTTTGTTTTTTAATTATACGGGCGTGCCAGAATTGATATAATGGCTTGATTCAAACCAACCAACTTTGACCCCAAGCAGCAAAATAAGTGGATACGTTCAATATGAACGTGTACGACCATATTCTGAGAAGATAGATCACTTACTTAACCACTTGCAAAATTTGATAATGATCATGAGATATTCGAAGGGTGGTGTTCTTCCTCCGAAGATGGATTACTTTGTGCCTTCCATGAAAAAAGACTTTCAGAATACCAGTGCAAATCACTTGGATTACTCAACCACTTGTACAATTTAATAACGATCATGAGATATTCAGAGGGTGGGGTTCTTCCTCCGAAGATGGATTACTTTGTGCATTCCATGAAAAAGGACTTTAAGAATACCAATGCAAATCAAGCAAAATAAAAAACTCATAATCAGTCATTAGGAGCAACTGCAAAGAATGTGTCTCATGAAATAATTGTTTGATATTATATAAAGAACAAATTCAGTGTATGAGCATAGACTTAGATCTCAACTAAAGACTATAGTTAAGAATTACTGCTACTCGATTATCACTACTTATAGGATAAGTTAAGATAAAGAAAATTGATAAATAAGTTTGATTATTGGTTTATTGGTTTGTTAGGATTTAATTGTGATTTTTTGCTTTGTTAATTTCATCTGCTATTTATAAAGTTCTATTGTAGCTTGTTCTTTCAGATATTTTCTCCATTACTGCAACAGTCACAACACTTGAAATGCCTCTTTCTAAATCATTATCTTATTACGTAACATTTTCTCTTCCAAACCCTTCTTGTATACCAAAGTTTTGTTTGATTGTCCTCGGTTACCCTTTTATATCTTAAACAGTTCAACTACGCTTGTTATATATCGACCATAACACTTTATAAACCATCCACTGACGTGTAGAACTAAACGTCAGTTGTAAGCCCATAAAAAGTACTCTGAATATCTTTGAAGATCTTTAGTATGCTACTTCTTTTCCTAGCTGTAACACATATCCTTTCCAACCGGGTTTCCCAAGAATGATCAGAAATAAAGTAGAATACTTTAAACAGGGAGCAGAAGTTACAGGTAAATGAACTTCCATGAAATCATATGGTATGTCGATTGGCGATGGCCCATTCTTTGGACCCTTCACAATACAAACATATGGGCTAATCACGGCAGAGACGCTTTTACACCGAGTCTCTTTGTATGGTTCCTGAGGACTGTTTAAATACACCTCAATGGATGATAAAGCTACGTACAACCAACGTGTAACAGCCCACACTTACACTGTATGATATTGTCCTCTCTGGACACAGCTCGCACAGTTTTGTTCTTAGGGTTTCCCCCAAAAAGCCTCATACGATATAGGGTGACAACTCCACATATAACATCACAACTTCAGACAACTCTTCCGATGTGGGATAAATTATGCTACAGTCAACTGCAACAATAGCTCGCCCAACACGGTAGCTCGCCTGGGCCCTCAGGCCCCGCCCACATCGCCCCCGCCCACATTAAATCAGTGACCGGGGCGTCACATTATACCCCATTGAGGGCAGAGCCGTCCTCGGCTCTGATACCATTTGTAACAGTCCACACCTACACTGTATGATATTGTCCGCCTGGGCACAGCCCGCACTATTTTTTTCTAGAGGTTTTATCAAAAAGGCCTCATACAGTATAAGGTGACAACTCCACATATAACCACCGCAACTTTAGACAACTCTTCCGATTTGGGACAAGTTATGCTACAATCAACTGCAACAGTAGCTCACCCAGCATGGTAGCTCGCCCAGGCCCTCAGGCCCTGCCCACATCGCCCCTCGCCCACATTGAAGCAGTGACCGGGGCGTCACACAACGTGTCATATGTGCCTGCACATTCACCAATACATTTGATGCTGACTGGTACTGCTCTCGCCTGACGTGGCATGAGTTGATTGGATGGTTGTTGTTAATCAATTCCTGCTACGTACGGGCGGCGGAATTAGGTCCAAGTAGGGGCAATACCCAATCCGCATCCCGATCAGCCTGACCTCAAAGATCCCAATAAAAAAAAAAGTATATGATTCATTTATTAGGTGGGCTACACAGACCATTACTAGCTATCACACATATAAAATACATTATCCATTATTATCGTAGATGGACCCATCTAATGAGTAGAGAAGTTGGACCATACGTGAAACCTCCTCATTTGCCCGAATAACACTATACAGGTCCACCAATTTAGAATTGATGAAAATACCCCCGACTGTCTTTCCTAGATAGCTCCTGTCTTAGATGGACCACTTGGGTTACCTTTTTTCGTAAACACTTGATTGCCCCTTCGATGGTGATTAGATCTCAATTCTCACATATTAGTAGATGTCGAATTTTGCCCTTTCCATTTTAAAATTTTTCATGATTGGTTGTTTCCAATGTATTAAGCGGTGCCATTTTCTATTAATGAGTCAGGTTCGAGTCGGTCCCTTAGGGCTTGTTTGGCCAGGCAGATCCCACGGTATTAGGAGGGATGGGATAGGCAATATCCTGGGATAGACATGACGAGCCAAACAGATCCGGTGAATTGTCCCGGGATATGAGCAATCCCATGGATCTTAATACAATCCACTGACATCACCATCATTACCTTAAAATTGATCCTATCCCTTGGTTGGATGGATTGGAAGGTAAAATCCTGGGATATGCACGGCATGCCAAACAGACCCAGTGAACTTGTCCCGGGATATAAGCAATTCCATGGATCTTAAGACAATCCACTGACACCGTCATCATTACCTTAAAATTGATCCCATCCCTCCCAATACCATGGGATCTGCCCGGCCAAACAGGGCCTTAGAATTCTTGTATCTTGCTAGATCAGGTTTGTGTCATCTTGGGTCCTATTCCCTAACACTTTTGGGTTGGGCTTTGGTCGAGTTAAAGTCATATAGGGCCATTCACACGGCCCATCCTACCAAATGAATAGACTGGATCGCACATGTTCGCCACCCTAGCGCATGCATTATAAATGTGTTCTTTTATATGAATGTAGCTTAGCAAACATCGTTAGGTTGGTATAATATTCCTTTTCATAATGGTTTTCAAGTGAATGGCTAAATTAAATGGATATAAGATATTCATTATTGCATGACTATCGCACTAACATCATTTCTAGACCATCTAAAAAATATAGTAATACCCTATCTTTTGGCCCAAAGAAAATACTGCCCTTACTTGTATAGTTCTTTGATAACACCTTACATATATTTTTTTAAAAAAATAAAGAAGACAAAAACCACCCTTAGCTAATTTTATAGACAAAAAACTAAGGTAATGTTTGTAAAATCTTTCTAAATTGACATTATTTTCCCTTCCTCCAATGCACAAATACCTATCTTCTTTCTCCTTTTCTAAATCCTAAGCCAAAACCTATCTCTCCCAAACCACAGTCCTAAACTTAGTGAGGGTTAAAATATATTTTTATAGTCAACAGTTAACTATAAGGGCCTGTGTTGAGAGCATGGATTTGGAACCCCTTGGATTTGAAATTCCCCATGGATTTGGAATCCTCCCATTGTGTTTGGCACTCGGAATTTAGAATCCCCTCTAATCCAAAATAAGGTATTCATAGTATATTTATAGGGGTTTGAATTTAATTACCAAATCAACTTTAATATCTTTAATTAGTGTATATATCTAATCTTTGACACAATGGTTGTAATAAGCCCGTTGAAAGTAGAGCCGGACAGAAACGGACCGATCCGACGGATCTGACCTGATCCAACCCGATTCGAACCGAAGGCCAGGATCGGGCCAAATCGAGTTGGTCCTGTCAGATCCGACCATAAATCGGATCGAGTTCGGATCAATAGTTAATCCGGACCTATCCGATTCAATTGGATCTGCACAATGTTTATTCAACACGGTTTCTTGTAATGTTGTCCACTTGAGATTGGGATATACCTCATTTTTTATTTAACACCATAAAATGATCTAGAAAAATAGATGGACGGCATGGATGAAATAAATACATCATGATGGGGTCCATAAAGCACCGACTTCCCACCATTAGCTGGTGGTAGGGGGAGTAGCCAATCTGTCTTCTCACTGTCACCCCTAGCCGGGTTGTCACACTGGCTTCAGTTCCGTGCCACTCCTGCTAAATGTAGTACAATTATTTTTTGAGTTGCAAAGCATACGAACATTTAAGAGATGGAAACTGATAACTTACATGCAACTGTACCATCGCTTGTGGTACCATGCTGTCTTTATCACCTGTATTTCCACTTTTTGATAAATCAGTACCGTGAAAATCACAGGATCCTCCACCTAGATCAACTTTCTGCAAAATCAGGCTGATTCACTAACTTTGTGGGCCACGCCTGTATGTTGTATCAAACCTCCTGTTTCCATTGATTTCAAAAGTGTGCCCCACTTAATAAGCGGAGAGACCTGATTTTTCTTTTATTTGATTTTCATTATAGGGCCACTTCTTTAATAATACTGATGTTCTATTTTTGGAATATATGGTCTGCTACCATACGTTGCAAGTAGATGATGAATTAGAAGACGGGTGTTAATTTGAGATACAGGTAAGGCCGTAAGGGTTATTTTCGTACATGGTTGGTTGATCTCAACATCCAAGCAAACGCCAATTCATCCACAAAGCAACCTACACGAGAAAAAAGTTTTGATAAAATGCGGCGTACCCCATCAGAGTTACCATGCAAGGTCTTGCCCCCACCATTCGATAGCACACATGTTAGAGATCCGAGTCATTCATCGGGTATTTTACATTGAATATAGCTTGAACCAAAATTAAACCTTCCTCTATGTGGGCCATTAAAGAAGGATCAATGGTTCAGATTCAGTGCATATGTGTGGTTCAATTGTTGAATGAAATATCCTCATTTTTGGTAACTGATTTTTTCACAATGTGAACTATCTAATGAATAGCCCAGATCCATCACACGCATGCCATAAGATGGTGTGAGGGGCTTGAATTGTGGCATTGAAGCCCGGGCCTGCATTCTATCAAAACATGCTCATCCTCACTGCATGTATACTTCTCTTCTAACCAGTATTTATTAGCCGCATCGAGCCACGAGCTCTTTGACGAACGTGGATTTCAAGTGAAAGCCTTTCACACGGAGTTCTTGTGTGGGATGCTAGGTGGGTCCCACCGTGATGTTTGTGATGAATCCACACCGTCCATCAGTTTTGGGAGCTCGTTTTAGGACATGCGGCCAAAAATGAATTGTAAAGATCAAGTGGACCACACTACAAAAAGCAGTGGGGGTTGAACATCTACCATTGAAACTCTTTTAGGAGTAAAGAAGATTCGATCTGAATCGTGCCTAACCCGACCCGACTCGATTTTCCTGACTGAGTCAGAATCGGTTCGGGTCAGACCAGCAGTGCAACGGATCGGATCGAGTCAGAGGACTCAGACTCGGTCCCGAATCCAATCGAGTTCGGGTTGGGCATTGGAAATTTTGGATCGAGTCGAGTTGGGCCCAATCCGGTCTGACTTGACTCAATGCCCACCTCTAGTTGAAAGATATACTTTCCCTGAAAATGATGAAATTATAAGTCTTAGATGGGCCATAAGCATATGATCACATTCGAGTGACTAACCAATGATTTTTAACCGTTGATTTACATGGATAATATTTGGATGACACAAATTATCGTATTAGTAATTATAGTGATGCAATTGATAATCTAATTATTTTGGGATATCATTTGTAACATCCCGGATTTTCACTGTTTTGGATTTCCAAAAATCCTTGAAATTTATTTATTTTTTTGTTAACTTATAATATCACTTAATGACCATTAGCACTCAATGTTAGTTCATACTGGGGTGGACCAGTCTAGTTATGATGGGACAAGTACGGGCCGTCAAGCCAGATGACTGTTTACACTTAAAGATGGCCCGTGTGGGCCACCCAGCAACCGAGGAGGGTAAGAAAAATCTAAAACTTTAGAAAATCATAGATCTCACTGGGCTTGTAGTCCATCGCGGACTGCGGACCCAGTGGACAACCAGAAGTACCATCTGGCGCTTGCCCAATGCGCCCCACCAATGCCAGATTAAAATCTGGCACTGACAAAAGAAACTGAGACTCCGGGCCTTCCAGCCGTCGGATTTCTTCTAAATTTACGGTGAAGGTTTAATTTATTTTTCAACGCCTGCCCACCAAATCTGGGCCTCGATCGTGGCACGATGACCGTTGATCGTAAATCGGACCCGTGCGATCAAACCCCATATCTGATCGCTCCCAAATTTTGCATGGCCCTTCATCGGGCCATAGATCACCTACCCTATAAATTTCATGGCCAGAGGGCCACCAAAAATACCTCATCAATCTGAATGGCCCCCAAAGGGCCACTTAAAGGTCGGAAACGCTTGCTCAGATCATATATCCGTTCATCCGTTCGCCCTAAATTTTTGCATGGACCCTAGTCAAGCCATAGGGTACCTACACACCAAATTTGGTGGTTAGAGGGGTGTTAGGGCCGCCCCAACACCAATAGGGAGTCCTAGTTGTCTATTTTAGGAAATTATGGAAGCTTGGGGCCATTTGCACCAAATTTGGAATTATAAAAAGAGGTTTCTTTTGGGCACCCCTCTCCCATACGAATTTGCCCTACGAGAGAAAAGAGAGAAAAGGGAGAAGAGAAAGAGGAAAAATGAGAAGAAAGAGTGAGGGAAGAAGAGCAAGGTGGACTCTCAATCAAGGTGGGGCCCAAGGGAATTAATCTCTCCTCTCCCTACACCTTCTCCAAGGGGAAACCCATCCGAAAATCGCCCTCTTCATCTCGTGGATCGTTTAGGTAAGATCCAACCCTCTTTTTATTTGAAAACCCTTGTAAGGAGAGGGGTTTTGCTTGTAAATCTAACATGTGAAGTTGTTTTAGGGATTCCGGCCGATCTACCGCAAAGCCCTCTTTCCTAGGACATTTTTCCCAAACCTCCAACGATCCTAGGTGCGGACTATTGCTCTTAGGTGGCCTAGCACCAATTTTAGTGTGGATTTAATGATTTCGAGTGCTTGGATGTCATATTTGGAATTCTATAGGAAACCCTAGGGATTTTTCATGTTGATTGGATTTGTTAGAGTTTGCATGTTTTTAAATTCTTAAATAGGATATATATTGTGCCTTCACATGATATTATGTCGTTTGATTACATGCTTGTTGTTGTTGATTTCAATTCCATCATATGAAGTGATTATTGTGTGTGTGATTATTTACCGATTTTCATGATCCCTCAAGATGGAGGAAGTGTTTAACTTCCTCACACAACACACATACACTCACATGCACTTAAATCATATGATGATACTTGATTGCTTGTTAAGGGTATTTGTTTTGTATGGTTAGGATGCATGGAATTATGACATGGATGTACTAGCTGATAATATGAGTAGTGGGCATGCTGTAGGTCTCTTTTCACTCTCTTGGGGTGGTCAGGAACCTAACAAGAGAGTGTAGTCCCGTCGGTAGGACTACGCTAAGGCTGGACTTGTGGATTGGGCGGGAGTGTTCGGGTGGCTGTAGTTCGACTACATGGGTCCCTTGTGCCCGAGGTCATCCGTCTCACGCTTGCCTGATCTGTGTGGACTAGCCTACTACCTGATCACCCTGTTTGTTAACCATGTTCGCCCACATATGTATGAAACCTGATGCACCCTATAACCTTTGTGGCCCACTGAAAAATTAGACTTCAATTGGTCCACAGTCTCGTGAGCCGGGCATGGTGGAATGGGACACTGTGTCCGAGCTGTCGGCCTACGCTGGGGTACCGCGCCTCCCCGTAGTGACCGCGAGCGATCCCTTCCCTATCGGCACTCCTCATGTGCTTGGAGTCGGGAATGAGGACCCCGACGGGATCACGGACCGCGAGGACTCGGCCTCACACGTTGTTGGGGCCTTGCCCTCGCAACCAGATTAGGGCAGTGACATGTAGGGTGATCCAGAATCCCCAATCTGCTGGATGAATGGACTTTAACTAACAACTTGGCTAACATGATTGCATTTCACGCATTAGTTAGGATGGCGACTCGGAAGTCCAGGTCGCATTGAGGGAGTGATGACATTTGCGATCGTAGACGTAGTCGCTTGAGGGAGTGTTGTGGCGAGGGCATGCATCATATCATCCCACATGCATGCATTTTAAATAAGAGTTATTAGGTGTTGATGATTGTCTGCTTTTCATTAAGTTCATATTACAATTGATGCCTGTTGTAACTTGAGACCAATAGTTCACACTGAGTTGATCACTCACTCCCACTCTGGGACGGTGTTTTAAAACACCAACCAGACCCATTCATAGATACAGGTGACTCAGGGCAGGAGGGCCTGGCGAGGCGAACTTGGACGAGGAGGACGGGCTCTCCTACTTGCAGCTGATGGGCGGCTCTCCATCAGCTTGATCGGACTGGATTTGCATTTGCTGAGCTACGGGCTCAGCTTTATTCTTTTTTGGACATAGCCTTCTTTTGTTGTTCTGTTGGGCAACGCCTTGGGCGACCCTTTATTATTTTTGGACCTGTATATATGTGAGATATCCTTCATTTCAGTAGACTGGTGTGATTATGCTTCGTGCCTCAGGTAATTCCAAATTGCGCAGTTAAATTTGACTAATCATAAAAACCATAAATGCATGATAAGTGACACTCGGGAACTCGGGAGTCGAGTCTATACACGACCCCCGATTTTTCGGGGCGTTACATCATTAGTGGGCCATGTGCCCAATAGATTAATAGTCTAGTGACACACATGTTACACATGCAACTCTTGGAAGGATTTAAATGTAATCCAAGCTTTCACTGTGGATTTCTGTCACGCCACAAACTCAAAAAATGGGCTCACAAAATTTTCGATCGCCGAATCCGGCGCCGACAGCCTCCGTAGTGCCCCATTCTCGGCTTCCGGCACCCATTTGCCAGATTCTGATCCTGGGATCCTACAAGAAAATTTTCAATATGATTTTTTTTTTTAATAATGGAGCATAACCACAAGCATAACCAAGTCACAAAACAACATCACCACATATCCATTATATCAAAAACTTTAAGTACAATACGGAAAGAGAAATACAAGGTGATCAAAAGGCTCCAAAATTATCCGATACGCACTCCTACCTCAATGCTACCGCGATCCAACGACACTTGCACGCAACTGTCGTGCATAAGCTTACAAAAGCTTAGAGGGCGGTGTAAGTGTGTGCACAAGGTGAGTGCCAAGTATACAATATCAGAGTAATGCGAAAATATGCGGGTAAGTCGATAAATACTATCAGCCGTACCAAGGCTATGCGATGCAAGGTATGAATGCTATCGGCCATACCAAGGCCATGCGATGCGAGGCCTATGTAGCCAAATGTCATATGCGAGATGCAAAACAAGCATGTCAGTCCTCATCAAGTACACATATCAATACAGTTTCTCTCTGAAATATCACCGGGGTCTAATACACTTCACACTGACTGCCGCCTCCCTAGCCGCACAACCCAGTAAGTAGAATAGACCACACTATCCGCCTGACCAGTAGTCTACCAATACCTACCCTGCTCGTCGATAGTGGACTCATTTGCGAGCTGGTCAAACTCAGTCTAGCTTACAACTCCTTCACTCGGGCGGATAAGGCCACACCCCCTTCTGACCGACTACGACACAGTGGGAGACGCAACTTACTGGTATTCGGCACTCCAACGCTCATGTATCCACTCTGTCTAGACGTTGGAGCATATCTTGGTACCAAAAAGGTTCTAGGACTTTCACCCAAGGACATCCTAAGTGTCCATAGTGCTAGAGCCAATATTTTCTGTATCCAATCCGGCCATCCACGATGTGCCTGTGGAGGTCACGACCCTGATGTCGCTAGGGCGTACAATGATTATGTCACACATATATGAGTCACACTGTCCAGTCATGCAGCAATCTGGCGTGTACCATGCGCTCATGTGGGTAACTCCTATCAGTGAGTCCCGTGAATAGTCTACCCAATGGCATATGCTATGATCAGTCACTACTCATATCAAGCATACATACAATGTGTATGGGCATGAATCATGGAGTTACACTAAGCACGTTATAAGGTGATGAACCATCCTCACAACGAAGATGAGCCTAGATGGCCTACACACGACAAGTATGAGCCTATCAATGGGCTCTAGGGAGAGTTATAATGCGGACATTTAACCAACATTATTCTTACAATGTGAACGTCAAAGCATCATTGCTCTCAAGGCACAGCCTGCCATAAACATCATTACGTAAACTATGGTGGAATTACACATTGCAATGGACCTTATATACATCCCATTGGGCCTCAACCCATGGGCCTCAAATACATCAAATGGGCCGCATCACATGGGTCTCATATATATCAAGGTGGGCCTCAACAACGGGCCACAAATATATCACATCGGGCTTAATCAAATGGGCTGAAACAATGGGCCGAATCAAATGGACTAAGTCGAATGGGCTGAGCCTAACTCATCTATTTTTAGAAATCAATATATATATATATATATATATGTGGTGTGTGTGTGTGTGTGTGTGTGTGTGTGTGTGTGGTGTGTGTGTGTGTGTGTGTGTAAAAATAAATCATATCAAAGGATCAACTGGTCCATACAACAACTAGCAGTGAGGATAATGATTTCCGCTGTTAAACAAATCACAGGGCCCACCATAAAGTTTATTTTCCCCCTAATCTAAATCATAAGGTCTTAAAGACTTGGATTAAGAGGGAAAACAAATTTCCTATTGATCCAGAATTTCTGTGACCCAATTGGGTTTCAATGATAGACGTTCAAATCCCACTATTTTCAGTAATGTGGTCCACCTAATCCTAGATCTGTCTCATTTTTAGTCTCAAGCTGTAAGACAAACTTGCCAAAGCGTTGGACGGTTTGGATGCAACACATGCATCATGGTGGGTCCCATAGATGGACGGCGTGGGTGAAACAGGTGGGTCTCACAGAACTTGGTGACGCCACTACAGCAGCTAGGTAGCTGGAGTGAGGTACACCAGCCGTCCACTCCAAAAATGGGGACGGTGTGTGTGCTACACACAATGTCAGTGGGTCCCATGTGGGGCCCACCATAACATTTATTTGCCATCCAATCTATTGGTAAGGTCACACAGACCCAGATGGAAGAGGAAAAACAAATTTCATAATGATCCAAAGCTTGGGTGACAACTAAAGGGTTTCAATGGCAGACGCTCAATCCCGCACTATTTCTTCAATCCCACACTATTTCTTGTGATGTGGGCCATCTGAGTTCCTCATACGGCTGATTTTTGAAGGGGGCCCACCGCAAGAAGGGGCCCACCAAATGCACAGTGTTGATGTTCCACACACATCACGGTGGGGCTTAAGCATTGGACCCATGTCCTTGCCCTCCTTCACGTCCCAACGCAGCAGGACGCTGTTGCGCGTCCTTTGGACGTTAGCAGCAGCACCCGTTGCTTTGTTTGTTTTATTTTTATTTTTTAAAAATGGATTTTTTGCAGTTTTTTGTAGGTGGGGCCCGCATCAGGAGAATCCGACCCAGTCGTTGGATTCTATGGCTCAAGACAGCCTAAATGAGCCCAATATTCGATGTGTTTTGGTGTACAGAAATATCAGAGTGGATTTTAACGGTAAAAACCACTGTTTTCTATGCTATGGCCCGCTAGATAATCGGATTGACTTCATTTTTCAGTTCAACGCCTAAAATGATCTAGGGAATGGGATGGACGGTGTGGATTAAATGCATACATCACGATGGGGCCTGCATGAGCGGCCCACCCAAGAAGCTTAAACCAAGCTTTTTTATATATATATATATAGATATATATATATATATATATATATATATATATATATATATATATATATATTTGTTAGTACGTCCACTGTTTGTTCACACTCCACGAAACCCACGTCCAGCGTCCAAAGACGCTGGACAGACGATCTTGAATATATTATCAAGGTGGGTCCCACATGGACGTAGCCCACTTGATTTGGATCAATTCGATATTTGTGTTTTCTCCTCACCATTAAGGTAGGCTCCAAATGGCTTGGACGGTGTAGATCCAACACGTCCATCAAGTGGGTCCCATGAAGGTGGATGACATGGATAAATTACATACATCATGGGCCATCAACAAGGGAAAAAGAGAGAGAGAAAGAGAGAGTTCGAGTGATGGAGGGACCCCGGCACTATGGGCCCTCTCTTCCGTACATCACAACATACATCAAGTGGGTCCCATTACATGTGGACCCACCGATCAAAAATCAACGGTGGAGATCCTTTCTCTACCAAAATGCAGGGTCTAGATGACCCTATTTATGCAAGAAAAATAAACATCATGATGGGGTCTATGGAGAATGACCCCATCATGGAATGATAATGAGAATCAAGGTGGGACAACAACCACATCTAGGGTCCAAAGTGAGATCCATACCATCAATCGGTAGGCCTTACTTGACCCATCATCAAAACAAGAAATCTAGGCCTACAGAAATACCCACCGTTTGATCTTCTTAGTTCGACGGAACGCCGATCTCATTGTGTCTCACTTTGATGGAGGGTGATGAGAAATGAAGGGCTAGGATGATGGATCTTGGGGTGGGAAGTGGGCCACACACAACACTTTCTCTCCTTGGAAATGATTGGACGTCCACCACTTTATTGCTTAGAATTTTGTGAAGAGAAAGAGAGAGAGAGAAAGGATAGTTTGTAAGGGAGAGGTGATGGATGTGAGTTGATGGATGTACTTGACTTGAGAGTTGACTTGGTAGGTTGCTTGACTTGGGAAGAAAGAAAGCATGGGTGTGTACTTTGCTTGCTTACTTGATTAATTGATGGGATGAGTTGTAGAGATTCTCTTGGGTTCGTAAATGTGTGACGTTTCTTCGAAATAAATGCAGGCCCACATCTTCTGACCTGGGTATCGGATCGGTGCTCGAGTCGCGGCCTTGGAACCGCGGTGACGATGTGGTCGCAATGGTACAAGTCTCGGATTAATCCGACTCAAATATACGGGATACGACTTAGGATTGCGCGCAAACTCGATTATAGGTCGCAGGTTGCCGGAATTCGTCGAGAAGGATCGCGGAAGTCGACGGAACAGTACGGACTAGGATACAGGCCTTATAATTTCAAACCCCAATTACTTTATGGTGGCAAATATGTCAGCGGATTTAAAATCCCCTCAAACTTATGGTGTTAAACAACCCCTAATGGCAATGACATAGTTCCATCATGTTTTGCTAGTCGATGTCAACCATGTGATGGTTTTTGACTGAAAATGTAAATTGGAAAAGATTATTTGAGAATAATACAGAAGGGATATTGTTGTTTGTCATTGGACTATGTCTTAAAAGTGCTTAATACTAATAATAATATTAATTAATTAAAGAATGCTCCAATGTTCTTTGAGTGCTATCACTCCTAGTTGCATTTAGTCGTATTGGTATGCTTCGATTATATTCAATCCATTAATCTAGATCGTTCACTAGGTTTAGCACACATTTCATGGGCAAGCATGTAAGTATCATAATAATCAAACAAATATTAATCATTTAATCAATGAGCTGTGATATAAATGGTCAAGATCATTAATACAAAAATAAGTCTATCTTATAATTTGGTCCATTTATTTATCAGAAACCATATCATGAATTACTTGTGATTGTAAAGAATCACTTTTGTAGGAAACCATAGCCATTCTATCCATGTCTAGAAAAAAGGATAGCTATTAAAGATGAGGTTGCACCAATATGGATTGGATCATCCGTTTTTAGGCTTCAATTTGAACACGTGGGCACATGGGGAATGAATGACCTGATGTTAATTACACGTGTGTAAGTATATACGTGTCGGGAGTGCTCAAGTCGTATTCAACTTGAATTAAACCGAACGCCTTGTAACCCTAGCGCCGAAATAGTTGGATTAGGATTAGATTTATGAAAATTAGCCTAAATACTCAACCATCAATTAACAAGGAGTCGATCAATTTGTGATGGGGATAGTTCTACGGATGAACTCGTTTGTCTTTAAAACAAATTTTATCATAACGGTTATAGCTTCATCGCGTTCGTCAATAAAATAAATATTTAGAAAATAGAAAATAAAGTGCCAATTTTATTAAACTAAATGTGGAAGCAATATAATCGGTAGAAAAATAAATAAAATCAAATGAAATTATCGACGACAATTTGAGTAGGCGAAAAGTTTGTGAATAGTTGACAGTTTTCTAAACTTAGATAGTCATAAGATGATCGTTTGAACCTATAGAGTCACAAGACAATCGTGGTTTTGGCCAACTATGGCTGAGAGAATCATTAAGTGAAGTCTTAATGATTTGTGTTACAATGATAAGGTCGTAAATGAAACTAAACTGCATTTGACTTGTTATATCGATGTGCTAGACATAAGTCGAAATACTAAACTAAAACGACACTAATCATTTCAAACTTGTTGCATCGTAGTATTGGATAAAAGTTGAGTGCTTCATGTGGTGTGGTTCACTTAAGCTTTAGATCTACCTTGTTTTATGCTGATGCCCGAAATTGATCTGGTAAAATAAATGGATGACGTCAATAAAACACATGCATTATGGTGGGACCCATAAAGTTTTGCCACACATGGTTGCTATGTTCTCCACTTTGCAATCCCGGTCCCATCTAAACAATTTATACTTCTTGCAGTGGGGCACTCCTTCCCTGTATCCTTGCATGGCACGTGAGGATTTTAATACTCCTACTAAACAATGTCTAAAGATAAATGATGAGGTATAAACTCTGGAGCCATAAGCTTAACTCACTGCATAATACTTTTCCACTAGTGTCTTTCATGTAGATCTCATACGGGTAATAAAATATATATGTTTCTTTCATCATTTGTATCACCTGTAATTAAAATCAGACCTAGCCAAGCAGCAGGTGGGCCACCATTAAAATGAAAGAATAATTTAAGATTTGAACCAATATATCACTAGCCTTCGTCATAATTAGTACAACCTAATTTTCACTTTAGGTGGTGTTAATGATGCGACCTTACATATATTGGATTTCATAAACAACGCATTGGCGGGAAAACATGTGCTATGTAGTAAGCTTATAGTGACCCCTCCAATGCCGGGGTCAGTACTGGTCGCTCTTGGAAAAGCTCTATAGGCCTACTATGATGTATGTGTTTCTCCATACAAGTTACTCATTTTTCAGTTCATTCTGAGGCATGAGCTAAAAAATGAGGCAACCCAAATCTCAAGTGGACCACACTACTTGAAATAGTAGTTATTAAAGGTCCACAATTAAAACTTTTGAGTACAAACCACAAAAGTTCTTAATCATGCTGCTATTTATGTTTCCCTCCGTCCCCTGTGTGACCTGAACTTTTTAATGGTAGGTGTTCAATGTGTAGTCTACTTTAAATTTTGATCCACCTAGTTTTGAGATCATGCCTTAAAATGAGCTCAAAAAATAAATAAACCCATGGATAAAATACATACATCATGGTGGGTCTATGGAACGTTTTCCAACATTACCTCAATACTGGAGGGTCATTACTGCATCCAAGTCCCATCTAATGCAGGTAGTTGGTGTCAAAGTTTTGTAGGCACTGCTATGATATATGCGCTTTCCATGCTATGCATCCATTTTTCCATAGTGCCATAACACAGGAAGCACTGGGATTTGAATGCTGACCGTCGAAGACTAGTTTTGGATTAAGTTGAATTTTTTGTTTTCCTTTCATCTAAGTATGTGTGACCTTATCAATGGGTTGGATGACAAATAAACATTGGTGCACTTAGAAAGTTTTTAATGATGGACGTGTAACTAATACTGGTCCAAATAAGATTTTGACCGGCCCATGTCCTGAAATGAATTGGCAAAATGGACGGGACAACGCAGATAAAACACATAAAATCATGGTGGGCCCACAGAGCTTTGACGCCACCTATCTGGCTGATGCTGGGATCACTAGCCAAACCACGTCCTATCCAAAAGGTTCTTTCCTGAAATTTGATTACACATTTTTTTTTTTTTTTTTATAACAAAGTACACCTAGGGAGCTCCTGCTAAATGTAGTCCGCACCAAGTGCATCTCAAATCGAAATATGGGATGATTATGACCATTCAATCGATTAACTTTGGCCCGAATGTGAACGTTTGGCCTTTGTTTTTATCTGCCCAATTCCCTGAATGGCTGGAATTGTCTTAGTCAGGTGAGTTTTGGCACATTGCTCATACATGGTGAGCCTCTCTTGACATGTCTCAGTCACAATAGGATGCTCCAAGTGCCTGACGAGTACAATTTCGGATGCTCCCGATGTGCATACTAAGATCTTAGTAAGGTTAATCAACGTAAAAATAGCTTTGAGCCTTGAGCAGGGGATCAAATGACGGAAAACAAAACGCCACCTTTCATGTCTCTTTTCCAGCTTATTTGATACTCTGTCAGGATATGAAAGTTAATACACGGTCACTAAGAAATTGTACACGTGTCCTATGGTAACTCCAATTAAACGGCTTAAGTCTCAAAATGGGAAGCGGATTGCGTACCCAGTAATTCAGTAAGCTCTGTGTGAGGCCCACCATGATGTATGTGTCTTATCTACACCGTCCATTCATTTTACAGCTTATTTTAGGCATGGGACTAAGATTTGGAGCGCATCCCATGATCATGTAGACCACACCACGAGAAAGTGTGAATTGAATGACTCCGAGGAAAACCTAAGGCCACTGGAGTGTTGTATCAATCTAATATTTGTATTTTGGACTTATTAACAGAAGGTTTTAACGGTGATATCATTATTCATATTATTTCCTTTGATGTGGCCCACTTGGCCTTTGTACATGCTTCAATTTTGAATATGCCCAGTAACAAAATGAATGGATAGCCGTTTTCAGTACACTATAGGTTATTGAGTTATTCAATATACAGTATGCTTACCTGTAATTGAATAATCCTGATTTCCAATTAGATGGTCGGATAATCAAATAAACTCAATTTTTATGTCTACCATAATTTGGACAGTTCAATTTAAATTAGTAGCTGGACAGTTGAATTTGAATCAGTACATGCCGCGTATGAAAGCTTTCAAGTTTGTAATTTTCCATTGATGCCTATCGGAGTGGTTTGGCTATTGACCACAGCGCCGCCCCTGATGTCAAAACTATGTAGCCCAGTTATAATGTATGTGTTTTATCCATGCCATTCATTTATTTTACCATCTTATTTTAGAGTATGAAAAAAAAAAAGAGGCAAATCTAAATAGCAGGTGGACCATATCATAGGAAAAAAAATATTAATGGAATGTCTACCATTAAAAACTTCCCTAGTCACATTGCAATGTTCACAAAGCCGCACAAGAAAAAAAGCACATACCAATTTTATCCAAAACTCGTGTGGCTGGTAAAAAGTTTTCATCTATAAGTATTCAATTTCTTTTTTTCTTCTTTTTTTTTTTTTTTTTACGTAAATCACCTGAGATTTAGATTTGACTCATTTTTAATTTAATAACTTAAAATGAGCCCAAAAAAATGGATGAATTGCTTGGATAAAATATATATGTTAGGGCCACAGAACTCTGACCTCAGCCAGCTGGCTGGTGTTGGGGTCACTAGCCAAACCGCGTCCGTGGGTATCAGCCTTCACTCCGACAAATAGCTTGGACGGTGTAGATCCAACACATCCATCAAGTGGGTCCCACAAAGGTGGATGACATGGATAAATTACATACATCATGGGCCATTAACAAGGGAAAAAGAGAGAGAGAAAGAGAGAATTCGAGTGATGGAGGGACCCCGGCACTATGGACCCTCTCTTCCGTACATCACAACATACATCAAGTGGGTCCCATTACATGTGGACCCACCGATCAAAAATCAACGGTGGAGATCCTTTCTCCACCAAAATACAGGGTCTAGATGACCCTGTTTATACAAGGAAAATAAACATCATGATGTGGTCCATGGAGAATGGTCCCATCATGGAATGATAATGAGAATCAAGGTGGGACAACGGCCACATCTAGGGTCCAAAGTGAGATCCATACCATCAATCGGTAGGCCTCACTTGGCCCATCATCAAAACAAGAAATCTAGGCCTATAGAAACACCCACCGTTCGATCTTCTTAGTCCGACGGAACGCCGATCTCCTTGTGTCTCACTTTGATGGAGGGTGATGAGAAATGAAGGGCTAGGATGATGGATCTTGGGGTGGGAACTGGGCCACACACAACACTTTCTCTCCTTGAAAATGGTTGGACATCCACCACTTTGTTGCTTGGAATTTTGTGAAGAGAAAGAGAGAGAGAAAGGATGGTTTGTAAGGTAGAGGTGATGGATGTACTTGACTTGAGAGTTGACTTGGTAGGTTGCTTGACTTGGGGAGAAAGAAAGCATGGGCGTGTACTTTGTTTGTTTGTTTGATTGATTGATGGGATAAGTTGTAGAGATTCTCTTGGGTTCACAAATGTGTGGCGTTTCATCGAAATAAATGCGGGCCCACATCTTCTGATCTGGGTATCGGATCGGTGCGCGAGTCGAGGCGTTGGAACCGCGGCGACGGTGTGGTCGCAATGGTACAAGTCTCGGATTAAGCCGACTTAAATATACGGGATACGACTTAGGATTGCGCGCAAACGTTGATTATAGGTCGCAGGTTGCCGGAATTCGTCGGGAATGATCGCGGAAGTCGACGGAACTGTACGAACTAGGATACGAGCCTTACAATTTCAAACCCCAATTACTTTATGGTGGCATATATGTCAGCAGATTTAAAATCCCCTCAAACTTATGGCGTGAATTGAATGACTCCGAGGAAAACCTAAGGCCACTGAAGTGTTGTATCAAGCTAATATTTGTATTTTGGACTTGATAACTGAAGGTTTTAACGCTGATATCATTATTCGTATTATTTCCTTTGATGTGGCCCACTTGGCCTTTGTATATGCTTCAATTTTGAATATGCCCAGTAACAAAATGAATGGATAGCCGTTTTCAGTACACTATAGGTTATTGAGTTATTCAATATACAGTATGCTTACCTGTAATTGAATAATCCTGATTTCCAATTAGATGGTCGGATAATCAAATAAAGTCAATTTTTATGTCTACCATAATTTGGACCGTTCAATTTAAATTAGTAGCTGGACAGTTGAATTTGAATCAGTACATGCCGCGTATGAAAGCTTTCAAGTTTGTAATTTTCAATTGATGCCTATCAGAGTAGTTTGGTTATTGACCACAGCGCCGCCCCTGATGTCAAAACTCTGTAGCCTAGTTATAATGTATGTGTTTTATCTATGCCATTCATTTATTTTATCATCTTATTTTAGAGCATGAAAAAAAAGAAGAGGCAAATCTAAATAGCAGGTGGACCACATCATAGGAAAAAAAATTATTAATGGAAGGTCTACCATTAAAAACTTCCCAAGTCAGATTGCAATGTTCACAAAGCCGCACAAGAAAAAAAGCACATACCAATTTTATTCAAAACTCGTGTGGCTGGTAAAAAGTTTTCAACTATAAGTATTCGATTTCTATTTTTTTTTTTCGTAAATCACCTGAGATTTAGATTTGACTCATTTTTAATTTAATAACTTAAAATGAGCCGAAAAAAATGGATGAATTGCTTGAATAAAATATATACGTTAGGGCCACAGAACTCTGACCTCAGCCAGCTGGCTGGTGTTGGGGTCACTAGCCAAACCGCGTCCGTGGGTATCATCCTTCACTCCGACAAAGAATCAAAGGTTTTTCTCTTTCTAACCTCTTCCCCACGTGGCACACCCTACCTTCCCTCTACTCGATGATTAGGACAGATCATAACCGTTCATTCTGAAGTGAAGCAAAAAGATGTTCTACTTAACTCGTGTTTCCACGTCACTTAATATGGATAACTACATCTCCAGATCAGCCAGATTTTCCTCAAACAAACTATTTTTGGATTCTTCAAAATGAACGGTTCAGATCATCCCATGCCATCTTAAAATGGGCGAGCGGTTAATCCCTTCTCGAATACATACCGGCAGTTTGGTGGGCATCCCCGTCAGTGGGACCCACTTGAGAAGATCTCGAATAGATTTTTTAGGAGGATCCTATGGCTACGGACGACGACACTTGATACGCGGGCACTCGGAAATTGTGCACGTGACTACATTAACTCAAGTAAAACCCACTAGATTTTTTTAGTTCATTATGCATCTACAGTAGCTACCATAATTTGGATAGTTTGATTTATCTACTTATATACTTATATGCCACGTTTGCAATTTCTTCTAAGTGCCTGCGCATCATCCATCACAGTCCACCAGAGTATCTAATATTCCATCTCTTTTTTACACACGTGTGAGAGGATAGAGGTTCACAGGCAATGAAGAAGGTTCCAGGTAGATGCATCACATCAAAGACCCTTTGATAAGGACATTTTCGCCAAACCCATGTGACATTAAAAACCCTTGGGTATGATTATAATTACATTTCTACCTAATTTCACTTGGCTTGCATAGCAAGGCATCGACTCTTTCTGTATTTTTTCTTTTCCCTTTCCTTTTGTCTCAAACGCTAGAAATGTAATGCTTGATTTGTTTTGTTTTGGCCGTTTGATCTTCTTAATGCCTGGTAATGAAAGTCTTCCAAACAGATGCGTTCAGGTTTGGTAGACCGCGGACCACCTAATTAGCTGGTCCGGTTGTTTTGGCTCGTGAAAAAATGGACGGTCCAAGGGTAGCATTGGGGTGTCTGGTCAACCCCGCCGCCTGATTTATTTATTAATGGGCTGAAAATTTCGGCCTGAATTCAACCACGTGGCCCATTACCCAAAGCCCATCTCAACCCGGCGGACAATAGGTCAGGGCTTAGGACCTGATGGACAATGGGTCAGGGCTTAGGACCTGATGGTCAGGCCCAGGCCAATGAAAATGGCCAGCCTGGCACATTGGCCTGATCTAATTGTCGGGTAGACCGCCGTAACTCGCACACAAAGAAAAGAAAAGAAAAGAAAAGAAAGGAAAGATGTGTTTTAATGATCAAAACCATTTATATGATAGGACTTGTCGTGGATGGAGGAAATAGCACATAAACTTAAAATGCATTTAGTTTGACCCAAACCAACCTGACTCATTAGTGGGGCTAGTATCAGGCCTGGCTCTGCACCTGGACCTGATTTTGACTGGGCTTAACCATTTTAGCTTAGCGCTTATGGCTGGATTTTTCGGGCTGGGTCTGGTCTCTGAGAATTTAGCCCAACCTGAGCCTGACTTAAATTGTACGTGTTTTATCTACAAATATCTATTTCAATCACCGGTGAGGCAGCACATGCATCCTGTAATATAGATTGTTGGCTTTTATTTTTATAAATGCATTTGCAACCCACCTGATCAACGGATGGATGAGGCACATTCATGTTCATGAATATGAATTTGATCAATTTTCAATTTCTAGGAATACAAGTTGATTTCTAGCTTAATAAAATCATGTCCCATGTTCTAATTCAGAGTTGGAATTCTGTTGCAACATTCAGGGAATCAGCTTATCCTAAAAACAATTAGGGTTGGCCCACCTTGATGCATATGTATGTTGAATCTTTTCAGGAGAATGACTTGAAAGGTTGGAAATCCCAACATCATGGTGGGGTTTATTTTATGAAAGGTTGGATTTGATCAAAATCAAGGAGGTGGACTACCTATAAAACAATGGGCAATCACCCAAAAAGATCCAATTGCTTGCATGATGGATGGGTTGGCCTGATTTTTAAGACCTAGTGCCATTGTGGGGGTGAAACTTCTCAACGGGTTGGATGCAATAAAAATATCAGTGGGCCCGATGCACAAGAGCTGTGGAATAAACTTGTTCTAATAACATTAGAGAGGATCCAACCTCCCTAATAAAAAATCATCTATCCGGCAATTCATGACATCCAATTCTCCTGATAGGTTGACACTATTGCGAGGATCATCTAGTGCCACAATGGGTTCTATCCAATCATCAAGTGAGCCATGCCAAAGAAAACAGTATATAGCCATTGATAAATGGTGAAATAAAAGTGTGGTCCACTTGATTAATGAATGGGGTAAGCTATTAAACAGGTTGGATGTCCCATGTACTTAGCAAGTTAGAGGTTATCCCATGGTCCAATTGGTTAGACCCAAGACCTTATATATGCGTACCCCAGCCCAATACGTTGCCCGTCCCTCCACCCATATAACATATGCTCTGCCCCCGTTATGAAGTGGGTAGGGTAAGTTGACCTGTGGTAGATTCCACTTATTGCTGGGGAACGATACGTCCATGTTCGTCCCGAGCCCATCTGAGACGAGATATCTTTTAACTGATAATATTTAATACTTAAAAAGGGTGACCTTTGTGATCTAAAGTGTTGTGAGCAAAATTGAATTGACCTATCACATGAGAAGAATGACCAACCACGAGAAAAATGTCTTAAAGCTAAGGCAATCAAATAATCAGAATAGGGAGTAGCCGGAGAACATAGCTTGAAAATAGAACAAGCAGCTATCCCAATAAAGAGATTGTCTGAAGATGTATCTCTGAGCTGATTAAGTTGACTATAACTAGAGGCAAAATGAGAAATCTGGAGGAAGTCTCACCGCAGACATAAAATAGAAGAATTTAGAGTGATACTGACCAAAAATCACACCAACAGAGGTAAACTCGGCAATATCTTTAAAATAAAATTCCCATCTGAATAGGGATTTTTCAGCATATCCAACGTATCACACAAATATACACTATTGTCTTGGAAGCACCGAAGGACCTTATAAACATAGCCACCTTGAAAGAAAAAACGATAAGTTGGAAAACTCAAACTCAAATCTTTGATTTGAAGTTACCAGTCTGGCAAAAACACTAGAGGGTCAACGACCGTCATCAACACTCGCTACTGTTCACATCTTTCTATTTCTACACATGTCTAATCAAATCTATTCGCTAGATTCCGAGGACAACACAAAGGTTTGTAATTAAGGGCAGCAGAAACACCACTTGGAATGATCCGAGATGGACGATGATGACGGGCCGCGTATGGGAGGTACTGAAGAGTCCGGTGGATGAATAAAATTACGGAATATGCATGACGAGGCAATTTCTGCACCGTACACATAGGAGGTCAATGTATCAACAATGACCTTCCACCTAATGGATCCCACTAGGGATTGAAAGTAAATACGCATGTATTCTATCAATCTCATCAGTGACATGGCCTTTGAAACAACGACAAGAAACAAAATGGTTAATGGTCAATATGAAATTCTAAATAGACAGCCAGATTGACACATACCCTGCCACGTGTACTCAACACGTGGAGAAATGGCTCTACCGTATTCCCGTTCTCCTAACAATCCAAACAGTTGATTTAATGGGCCTCCAGTGGATAAGGGATGACATACCAAATCCCCAGATTGGACAAATACCAACCCTTAGATATTCAAGGGTTTCTTTCTTTTTTCTTTTTATTTTATTTTATTTTTTTCGTTTTTGTTGTGAAGTTCGTTGTAACCATATATTTCTTGGCCACTAATAGAAAGGGTTTCTATCATCCAATCAAGGGATCCCTGAGGGATTCTTTCTCTGCAAAGAGGGAAATCAGATCAGCATTTGCGTCCCACATGCAGGAACTTATCCGAATCACCAAAGTGGATGTGTGCTGATCAGAGAGGCTCTTAATTCCTCAGGGGTATGATCACGTGCGTTTCACCGAGCTGTGTGGGGCCCACTGTTGATACAAATGCTGTATCCAAACCGTGCATCTGGTCCACCTCCTCATGGTAGCCGTTAATACCAATAATAATTCCAATAAAAAACTCAGGCGGGACACGCCACGGGGAGGAATTCATACTCATTCGTAAAGCTTGTATATTCACTTCTTGTGGCCCACCTAAAATTTTAAGGACTTATGAGTGATGATCTAACTGAAGTTATGGCCCTTTGTAGAGTGGAATGGTGAAACACGGTTCATGCAGTCGGCCCCAATTACTTGTGATGCGGATGGTGCTAGTGAAGCTGATGAGTGATGAATGGGTTGGATTACATATATAAAATACGCGGAGGTCTGGAACTTTCTATGGTTAAAATAGGGTGGCGGAGGTCTGGAACTTTCAATGGTGAGTGTCCCGTCCCTGATTCCCCCAATTTCTCATTTGATGGGGTGGGGGTGCATCCAACGGATAGGATGGGTGAAATGGTACTCACACATCACGGTGGGTCCCACAGAGCTCAGGGCATGTCAATTGCCAATTTACCATGCGTTTGAACGCATGTGATCGTTGACAGAAGAGAAAATACTGAAGAATGGTAAAGAGAAAAGAGGAGTTACGGAGTCCTATCAATTTTGGGGCCATGGCTCAGTAATCCAAACCGTTGATGCAATGGGCCCCACCATGGATAGAGGATGCTCCAAAAATCAGACTGCACACTCGTGATCTTTTGGAATGGTTGGAAAGCTTCAACTGAAACATTTCTTAAAGACAGGCATTCATTGAAAGGTCTGTCCAATTTTTATTTTTTTGAATATTTTGGTGCAAGGAGGAGACATGTCAAGTACTAAAGCTTTCTTAGAAGATACACGGACTCCCGACTAGAACTATACTCGGGCGGGATGCAACCCAGACATTCGTTGGCTGTATTGTTCATTCTCTCTGTCAGCCACACGCCCACACCTAGAGGTGTACACGAGTCGGGCCGAGGTGAGCTTTGCCCAGCTTGTGCTTGACTTAAACAGCCCGAGTCTCAGCTCGTGCTCATCCTTTAAGCTAGCCGAGTTCGAGCTGAGTTTTCATCGGAAAAAAATGGGGAGAATGGAGGAGATGGCTCACCCAAAGAGAGGATATCGTCCAGACAAATGTTAGAAGAAGGGATTTCGCTGGGCGGTGGAGAACGGACAACTAATTTGGGTTAGGGTAGGACGATTTGGGCGAAAAAATGGGTTAGGGCTCGGTTGCTACTCGCTGGGTAAGGTAGGGCAGGGCGAAATGAGGGTTTAAAAAAAAAAATTCTTATATACTCACTTAAACTCGAGTTGAGTTGAGCTCAATACTGAGTCGAGTCAAGCTAGGTCCAGCTTAAACTCGACTCAAACTGTTCTAAGCTCTCAAAAAAAAACTCAACTCAATTCGAACAATGTTTTGGTCTGAGCCGAGTCAAGCTTTTTTGAGCCGAGTTGACGCGTCTACCGCTCTACCCACACCATGCGCGCTCACACACACACACACACCACTGACACTCGATCTGATGATCGGAGTGTTAAAACAAAGACTACCTACCATGGAGGTGGATCCTGCTCATGTTCTAGTTGCTACCATATAGAAGCTATTGTATTATAATCATGTTTCATCGAGGGTCCTTACTTTTGAATCCTTAGACTTGAATAAGCCTTTCAAATATTCTTCTTCATACATAATCATTCGTTTATTGACCATGAACGGTTCAGATCATCTTAATCCTCACACATCCAAACGCCATCTATTCCACGACATGTATTAATTAGTCTGAGAGTCTGCCATTGAAACTCGGACCAGTTCGTACATTGGAGACATAGGCTGCAAATATCCCTCAGGTTGGTTTTAGATTCGGCAAGACCAGTACAATCACGAATAAAACAATGGAAATGATATTTGCTTGGGTGCTTGTGGACGCATGACATATGTATATGATGTAGAGCAAGTTAAGGAGAATTTCACGGCCAAGGTGGACCACACAAGGCCCAATTGAAGACAAAAGTAACCCAAACCCTCAAAACCTTAAAACAAAGATACCTCGCAAAATGGTATTAGCTCACGTGTCATATATGAATTTATGTAGGAAAAGCTACTTTAGTCCATCAACCGTAGTTGCCCGGGTCGAATTTGTGAGATTCTATTACATCAAAGGTTGAAAATTCATTTTATTTCCATTTTTACTATATATAATAAGTTTCTTCTGATCTATTAAGTTTTAGGAATTGTGCCGGTCCAACATGAAAATGGCATAAAAAAAATTAAGTAGGGATGGGCAATCAAAGGAGGAAAAAAATTGGACACTATCATCCAACGATTAATTTCTAGGCAGGATGGGCAGTTGTAGGAGGGAAAAAAAAACATCATAGGTCAATAAATTTTGGAGATGGGTGGGCAATCAATGGTGGACCCATATGCTGGATGTTTATGATTGATCATATCACGGTTTTGTAGTACGGTAAACGTGGACTGTCGGTATCCAAGGACATTGACTAAATGGTTAGGATCATCCAATCAAAGTGATCTTTTCACAAGGATGAAAAAAAGAAAAAGAAAAGGAAAGATGGACACTACGGATGGTCTAGATCAATGATCGGACCTTATATAGTATAATAAACATGGATCGTTCATTTCTCTAGCCATGGATTAAATGGCTAAGATCATCATACTAAAGTGATTTTTTAGAGAGATGGGAAATCAAAGGTGGACCCACATGATAGTTGGACCAGATCGATGATTGGGCCTTCTTCTTTAATTGATTGGGACCTATATTTCCTTAGCAGTTGATTGGAGAGTTAAAATCATCCAGCGAAAGTAACTTGGAAGAATGGGCCACCAAAGGTAAGACTAACAAAAGGATAGTCTATACCAATGATTGGATCTTTTTTTATTATGATAGATATGGACCGACAATTTCCTTAATTGGACGGTTAGGATCACCGAATCAAAATTGCGACCAACCTGATGGATGTTCTGGATCAATGATCCTGTTGTCTGTAGTATGATCAATATGAACTATCAATTTCCTTTATAAATTGATCTGATGGTTAGGATAATCCAACCAAAGTGATCCTTAAGAGAGATGGACAATCAAAGATCTGACCTGCATGATGGAAGGCCAAGATCCATGATTGGAACATTTTTCGTATAATAAATATGGACCACCATTAACCTTGCAAATGATTGGACGGTTAGGATCAAGCAACCAAACTGATTTTTAAGAGGGATGGCAATCAAAGGTGGGACCTACACAATGGATGGTCTAATTAGTGATTGGATTTTGGCACGTGGCCCATCCACATGGTGGCCCACCATTCAACGTTTGCACATCCAATTGAGAATCACCATCACTTGAGAAGTTGTCCACACAATGTTGTTAATTTCCCACAATCTAAGTCATTTGTTAGTGTAATTTTAATATCATGCCCCATCCATGATGGGGTCCACCGTTTGAACGGATTGAATTGAGGCGAAGTAAGCAACTGTGTAAAGCGTCTATGCGCACGTGTATGGATATCCATGCTCCACTAGTGCATTAAATAATTCCTCAATTAAAAATAAAAATGAAAGAAATGTAGGTGGTCCAGGGGAGTAATAATTCACGTACTTTCATTGGCGGAAAGCATGGTGGGCCCCATCGTTTGCTCGTTTTTCAACGGCTAATAGTGACCAGTCTCCGTGAACTACCAAACACTGCCTCCAATTAATAAAGCTTGTGGTATTCGCTCTTTCCGTACTGCTCCTCAAAAGAGATTCCCCACCTAAACAATCACCGGCCTATTTCAATGATGGAAAGGGGCGGTATGTGCACCGAACACGTGGCCCACTTATGCTGCTTGGGACTATAGACCGAATGGCCCCACCACAGATAGGCCACCATGCGAAAATTGGTATGTCATCTGCAACGGACGGTCAAAAATTAAAACACTAATGGGTCCACTTTGGACGGGCCTCACTCTGAGGATCACACTGTTCAAATCTCTCCCATCCATTTGTCAGGTGTGTCGACACAATAGAAAGTAAGTGATGTGTCGACGTGCTCAGTCCAGGAAGAGGTTCTCTGGGGCCGCCATCATGTATTGCTGGGGATAAAAATGCCCATTTTGTTTTTTTTTTTTTTGTTTTTTTTTTTTTTTTGGTTCAGTATCATTTTAGATATTAGCCCAAAAAATGAAACAAACCCAAAACTTACGTTGACCCACAATGGGAATTAAATGCTTACCATTAAAAGCTTCCTGGGAGTTTAAGAACTTTAGGTCGAATTTATGTTTGTCTTGATCCTTCATCTTGTCTGTATTAGCTTATAACATTATGAACAAGTTGGATGACAAGCAAGCATTACAATGAGCGGTAGAAATGTGTGGCGTGGCTTACTTCAATGTTAAATCTACCTCATCTTTAGTTCATACTTCCAAAAAATTAGAAAAAATGGAGGAGCAACATGAATAAAATATATACATCAGGGTCTTAATTTATGCCCGGGCGGTAGACTCACAAGAATTTCAATACAAGGTCACAAGCACGAGCACCCAATGTGGTGAAAAACCACTCGTCGCCTAAGTGAGTGGGTGTGTGGAGTGTGAGTGATTGTTGTAGAAAAAAAAATAAAAAAAACCCTACACCGTAGTGGCTTAGAGAGGCCTTAGTCGGAACTAGGTTCTAATCCGATGGGCCTCACTTTGAATGGGTAAAACTAAAATGTGACCATCCACATTAGGAAATAAGAGTTTAATGATCAAGGGTTGAAATATTCCAGAGTATCTATTTATCTTTGTCAGCTCTCTTCCATTCAAGCAAACTTCAATTTCAAATATCAATTTGTTGTTGACTATGATGGAAATTAAAAAAAAAATAAAAAATAAAAAATAAAAACAAAAACAAAAGCTGAAAAGAGAGTGATTGCTTTAAAAAATGACTTAATAACTACAGTCATGGATTTCCTTTTTAGGCACGTGGACATGCATACTTGCATCTGTACTCATATATCAAGTGGGCCTCATGGTAATCATAACCCCCAAAAGATTCAATGAGCATTTTGTGAACCACTCGATTAGTGGATTTGATAGATCTTGGAATAATGAATGATGATGAATAATTTCTTAAGCCCTTGGCAAGAGGAAAAGTTCTAGTTGAATTTTTGGTAGAGAATCCATATTCTATGTTACTAATGTTGCGAGATGTCTTAAATCTGAGTCCTTTCGCAACTGGGATGCGGAAAGGAGTTTCGCGGATTTTGTGTCGCAAGTCCTTTCGCAACTGGGATGTGAAAGGAGTTTCGCGGATTTTGTGACGCAAGTCCTTTCGCAACTGGGATGCGTTTTGCGGATTTTATGTCGCAAATCCTTTCGCAACTGGGATGCGAAAGGAGTTTCGCGGATTTTGTGACGCAAGTCCTTTCGCAACTGGGATACGAAAGGGAAGTTGCCAAAACTATAAATTGGGGTCCCTAGGGCTATTCTTTGATTGATTCTAAGACTTCCTAAAGGTATTCTAAAGTGTTCTAGGGTTATCAAAGGGTGTAGCAAGGGTGAGATTTGAGGTTGTTCGAATCGGGTAAGTCCTTTCTCTTTGTAATTGATGCTTTCATAGTGGTGATTTGTCGCTTTGTGCCGTGGTTTTTTCCCGCAAGGGTTTTCCACGTTAAATCTGTGTGTTCTCTTTTCTTGTGTGTGCTTGGTGCCATTGGATTACCATCCTAGATCTAGATCTGTGTGATTCCGCAGGCCAAAAATTCCAACAAGTGGTATCAGAGCAATTGGTTGGGACACAGATCTGAATCTGAGGGATTAGTAATAATGGCGAGCGCCAGGTATGAGATTGAGAAGTACTCAGGGAAAAATAATTTTGAGTTATGGAAGATCAAGATGATGAGTTCCTTAATTAAGCAAGGCGAAGATGGTGCTCTTGAGGAGCGGAAGTCCACCATGAAAGATGATGATTGGAATACCCTTGATAAGAAGGCTTTATCATCGATCCGTTTATGTCTCACGGATGAGGTTCTCTACAACGTCATGAGGGAGAAAACTGCGGCTAATTTATGGGCGAAGTTGGAGGATGTTTATGCGAAGAAATCCTCTGAAAATCGTCTGCACTTGAAGCGGCAGTGGTATAACTTCAAGATGGCAGAGGGTGGAGATCTGGAGGCTCACATCAGCAATTTTAATAAATTGGTTTGCAAATTGCTCGATATGGATGAAGTGATGAAAAATGAAGAACAAGCATGTATGTTACTGAATTCTCTCCCGGCATCCTATGAGTCATTCAAGGATACTATGTGCAGCATGAACAAAACCCTGAGTGTCGACACTGTTATCTCAGCCCTTCAAGGGAAGGCTATGAGACAGCTAGACAGCAACATAGGGACATCTTCTGATGCACTGTTTACAGTGGGTAGGAATTCTGAACACAGTACAGGTTCTTCAGGTTCTAGATCCAAATCCAAGGGCAAGGGCAAAGGAAAGGTAAAGTGCTGGAATTGTGGGAAGGAAGGACATGTGAAAAGGGATTGTGAAAATCCTAAATCTAAGAGGGAAGATTCTGAGGCTTCATGCAGGGAGGCTAACACTGCCACGTCAGATGAATCGAGTGGATGTGATGGTGATGTTTTGTCTGTGTCTTCGCTCAGACGGTCATACGATGATCGTAAGGACGAGTGGATGCTAGACACAGGGGCATCTTTTCACATGACTCCTCATCGGAGTTGGTTTACCAGCTATAGGGAGTGCGATGGTGGACAGGTATTTATGGGCAATGACATTGCCTGTAATGTTGTGGCTATTGGTACGGTACGCATCAGGATGTTTGATGGGGTGGAGCGTACTTTGACTGATGTCAGGCACGTTCCTGATTTGAAACAAAATCTGATTTCTCTTGGTGTGCTTGAGGCAAAGGGATGCAAGTACACAGGTATTGATGGTGCTCTTAAGGTATCCAAGGGGGCACGGGTAGTCATGAAAGCGCAACGACTCGATCATGTTTACAGGTTGATCGGGAGCACTTCAAAAGGTGGAGCTACAGTGGATGTAGCGAATTCCACCTCTGCACGTGTGTGGCATGATAGGCATGGCCACATGAGCGGGCAGGGCAGGAAGGCTGAGACGTGCGGACAGGGATACAGAGTAGGTGGAGCAGCCACCTGTGAGAAGAACCACATGGCATGATTGCAGGATATCGGCAAGGTACATGGACGACTCCAATATTGCAGGGGATTCATCTTCTATTCTGATGGCTCTAGGTGAGCCTGGTGCTGAGAAGTGGAAGGTGACTATGGGCGATGTGATGGATTCGTTGTACCAGACCGACATATGGGAGCTGGTGGAGCTTCCAGTGGGCCGGTGAGCGGTTGGATGTAGGTGGACCTTCAAGAGGATACAGTATAAATACAAGGCGAGGTTGGTAGCGAGGAGTTATTCTCAGAGAGAAGAGATCGGCTTCTCAAAGATATTCGCGCCGACGGTATAGCAGGTATCTATCAGATCCGTGATTGGCGCTGGTTGGCCAATGTGATCTTGAGCTATGATGTGATGCAGAAATAAGAGAAGAGGTCAAGAAGCTACATGGTTGAAGATTGAAGACATGGTGGAGATTGTTGCGAGATGTCTTAAATCTGTGTCCTTTCGCAACTGGGATGCGGAAAGGAGTTTCGCGGATTTTGTGTCGCAAGTCCTTTCGCAACTGGGATGCGAAAGGATTTTTGTGACGCAAGTCCTTTCGCAACTGGGATGCGAAAGGAGTTTTGCGGATTTTATGTCGCAAGTCCTTTCGCAACTGGGATGCGAAAGGAGTTTCACGGATTTTGTGACGCAAGTCCTTTCGCAACTGGGATACGAAAGGGAAGTTGCCAAAACTATAAATTGGGGTCCCTAGGGCTATTCTTTGATTGATTCTAAGACTTCCTAAAGGTATTCTAAAGGGTTCTAGGGTTATCAAAGGGTGTAGCAAGGGTGAGATTCGAGGTTGTTCGAATCGGGTAAGTCCTTTCTCTTTGTAATTGATGCTTTCATAGTGGTGATTTGTCGCTTTGTGCCGTGGTTTTTTCCCGCAAGGGTTTTCCATGTTAAATCTGTGTGTTCTCTTTTCTTGTGTGTGCTTGGTGCCATTGGATTACCATCCTAGATCTAGATCTGTGTGATTCCGCAGGCCAAAAATCCCAACAACTAACGCAGGGATGAATGTGATGGGGATAACTACTCCGAATCCATGGAGCTTCTCTGGACTCCTCACAGAGACTTCTCGAATTCACAAGGAAAGAAAGCAGAAAATATAAATAAATTCTAAGAAATTCAGAATTGATTAATTCATGACTAAAAACGAGTTCACAACCCTTTAAATAGGGGTACCAAGCAATGGAAAAGAAATCAGAATCAAACTACAACTAAAACTCTTAGAAATCGCGACTTACTATAAATAGTGAACTTACTATTTATAGACAGTCGTGATGTCTACTAGTGCACAAGGTTTTCGGCCAAAACTAGTAAGTGTCCTATTTGACTTCACCAAACCGTTCTCCTAATTATTTTAAGCTCTTTTCACATTGGGTGCAACTCCTAAAGCCCAACGGATGAAGAGTTATAATCAAACTAAAACTTACTATTTATAGTAAAAACAAAATTAAAGCAGGGAAACTACCGTCAATTTAGGGGTTTCTCGCAATTCCGGGCATCGTAACCCGGCATAGCAGGGTTGGTTGGCTAAAGTAGCTTGTTCTACCCCGAAATCATATATTTTACGTCAGGTAACTCATTCCAGATTGCGAGATACGCCCGATTTAAGGTCCGACAGTCCGAATCACTTCTGTCGTCGACCGGGCCTTTTCTGACCCATCTTGGCCATGAAACTGTCCGCGACCCGCTTTACATCAATTATAAGGTAATCCTATGAAATATTTGTTAATAATGATTATTCGCGAAAATGAATTTGGAATGTTGAGAAGTAAAATTTTAATGGCTTATATTGAAATCCAAGAGTCAAAGGTTAGATCATCAATGAGGCATTTCAAGCCTAGATTTGAACTAGTGGGTCGAGTTTACTAGCCAGGCAAGTCAGGCCTATACAAAATATTGATTTTTCTTAGCCTAGTCCCAACACAAACCTGTTTGGGAGTGTGGATTTGGAACCCCCTGGATTTAGAAACCCCAGGATTGGCAACCCCCCTGGATTTGCAATCCTCCTGGTGTGTTTAGCATGATGGAGTGTGAATCAACTTTAATTTAAAAATACCTATGCTGGTATATTTACAGGGGTTTGAATTTAATTACTAATCAACTTTAATATATCTAATTAGTGAGATATATTAATTTTGACACTATAGTTGTGATAAGCCCATTGAAATATATGCGTTGCCTGAAAATGATGAAATTCCAAGTCTCGGATGGACTGTAAGCACAAGATCATGTCTGAGTGACTAACCAACGATTTTTAATCGTTGATTAATATGGACAATGTTTGGACAGTACTGATTTACATGGATAATGTTTGGACGGTACTAATCATCATTAGTGGGCCACGTGCCCCATAGAATGATAGTCTACAGTGACACACATGTTACACCTGCAACTATTGAAATGATTTTGGGTGTAATCCACGCAAACCCCCTCAAAGGGGGGATTAGAAACCCCCAGTTACTCTATACTCCCAAACAACCAAGGAGATTTGAAACCCCCTCCAATCCACGGTGCCAAATGACCCTACACTAATGGTTAGAAGAATATAGCTACTGAAAGGTGTTAATGAGAAAGGAATTATTCATATCATCTTCTAAGATGCAATGTGGGATGAAAACCTATTGTGTATGGTACTATGGTGCAGACAATGTATCTCATCCAAGGATTAAAAACCCCTTTATAACTCCTTATGTAGAGCAGGCCATATACCTTTTCTTGGCACAACTGGACACAAGGAAGCCTGAACGAAAGCGGACGTGATTTGTCAGATTCGGGCTTAGGCTTAGGCCTATATAAGGCATGACTTAATTGGGCTCTGGGCATATCTGGATTGATGAATTTTGATCAGGGTATCGTTGTTACACGACACAACATATGATGAGTCATGTTAGTTTGTTTCACGAGAAAATGCTTCATTCTAATTCAAATTATAGTTTTAAGAAAAAAAATACTATTTTTAGTAAATTTTAATTTAGACATATCTTCTTCATTTTAAACTTTTAGTATTTGTAATTTTCTAAAGAATTGCTTCTAATTATGCTAGGAATCATCTGAAATGATTAAATTAAGACTTTTTTATTTTTAATAAATTTATCATTTTGGATAAATTCTAATTTAATCCAATTAAAACTTTTATTTATAATTTTTTCATTGTCTTTATATGTAATTGAGAAGACTAAGCATTATCGAATAATAGAATTAAATTTTTTTTTTTTTTAAAGAAAAAAAAGAAAAAATTTTATTTTGTGGATTTAATAATAATCTCATGAATTTAAGGTTTTGTATATTTGAGACGGTAATCTTCCTCCTCACACCTTCTTTTCTTCTCTCCTCTTATATCAATTACCTTACTATCTCCATTTAGATCATAAGTTACTTAAGATGTCACTTATGGCACAAATAACTTATCTTAGTTACTACTTATTAAAAAGATAAAGTATCTTCTGTAAGCAATCTACTCATCAACTTCTCATCTCTTTAATCTCTTCTTTCTCTCCTCAGATACCCATGAAAAGTAAAAAAGTTTTTTTTTTTTTTAATAGCTGAAGTAATTAAGTACTTTTAAGTAAAAAAAGTTACTTATAATTAATCATAAATCAAACTTATCTATTGCTGTAAGTAGAAATAGAAAAGTAACTTGTTTAGTGTATCCAAATCGGCCTGTAGTGTTTGAGAACGAGCTCTCCTCCATCTCCCGACCTTATTTCTCTCGGCACATACGCAGAATCTATCATTGCACCCCTAAAGTCAAAACCAAACAATTAGACTTATTTGCCAATACAGTGAGGTGTGATGATTTATACACATGCACTTAGAAATTGCACACTTGCTGCATTCCGCAAATCAAACCGCCCAAATCATTGGGCTAATCATTACCCTAAAACCAGGTTAACCTAACCACCCCAACCTCACTGTCAGGCATTATTTTGTTGGACCGTTGATTCACCGTCCAACGGATGTCCATGTATAGACACGTTAGGATATCGGTTTAGTGCATATATATATAAAATTATTTATGGTCCATATAACTTGAGGGCTATGATTTGAACGGTTTAAATTGAAGGGAGAGTACACCAAGAGGACAATTTCTAAATTCCTGCCTATGGATCATCACTCTCTGCCAGATCATCACTCTAAATAGTTTCCCCTTGCATTAAAGAGGAGAAGTGGGATGGTAGAAATATCGTTGAAAGATCGAGAAAAAACTTTTATACTATGGCAGAGTGTGATGGATGA
The DNA here is from genome assembly GCA_021015155.1 of Magnolia officinalis. Lineage (NCBI taxonomy): Eukaryota > Viridiplantae > Streptophyta > Magnoliopsida > Magnoliales > Magnoliaceae > Magnolia > Magnolia officinalis. Next base: position 7,021,041 of record JAJHSJ010000001.1, on the reverse strand, counting down.
TACACAGGCACTTAGAATTTATATAAATTCTACACGTGACATATGAATAATTCGAATTCAAGCATTAATGTTCACTAGTTTAGATGCATCCCAAATCAAATGTTACACTTGATTATCTGATTATTAAGTTGGTAGGTGTTTTCGGCCGGTCAGAAATGAAAAAAATTATATTTTTCACCAAACAGGAGTCCACAAAATAGAGCTTAGGGTTATTCAACTTTTTTTTAATTTTTATTCAACTAAAAATTCTAATATCATCCAATGAATAAATGTCTAGTTGGATGATATTTTTATTCATTGGATGATATTAGAATTTTTAGTTGAATACACTGCAAGTGATTTTGATTTTCCAAACATTTGGTAAATACACTGCAAGTGATTAATAATTATTTCACAACGTAATTACAATATTGTTAACGGTTTTGATTTGACAATTATTTTTTTGAGCTCTAAACCCGTGGAGACAGTGAAATATATGTGGGGCCCACCATGATGTCTGTCTTATCCACACCGTCCATCTGTTATGCCAGCTAAATTTAGGATTTGACCAAAAAAATGAGGTTGATACAAAGCTCAAATGGGCCACACCACAAGATTTAGGGAATCAAATACTATTGTTAAAAACGTATTGGTGCAACTGTTTCCTTTAGTGTGGGCCATCTTAGTGTTGGATGAAGCTCAGTTTTTGACTCATGCCTTAAAATGTTACGCTAAAACTGATGAACAGTTCAAATATATAATATATATATCATGGTGGGGCTCAGAAATTTAAATCAGTTTTTTTAACTCAGGTTTCAAGACAAAAATGCAAGTGCATTTCCAAACACGTGAAGTAATAATAATAATTATTTTCCATTGCATTTACATGCGATTTGGAAAATCAAACAGTGCTAAGAGTTACATCAAAAAAGGTCATTCAAAAGATTTTCTTTACTTCATGTCCTTTTAGCCCCACCTACTCCTAAGAGCATGTGCCAATTGGCACGTGCCTACTACATTTAAGCTTTGTGTAAGTGGGGCCATCATTTAAATTATTGACTATCGTGACTGTTTAATTATGAATTGCAGCTGATACAATGTAAAGCAAACTAATTTGAAAATTTTCAAGAACAAATTTACATTAAATGCATAATCACAATTGTGTTGCACATGAATATGATGGAAAGCTCACTTAACTAATTTGGTAGACTATGACGGTAAAAGAACCCTATATACAATGAGATTTCTAATTTTTGGAATAGAGTATTTTGTGATAATTAATTTTTTTAGGGATAGGGTTTAAGAAGAGAGAGATTGAGATTTCTAATTTTTGGAATAGAGTATACTGAGAGAATTAATTTTTTTAGGGCTAGGGTTTTAGAAGAGAGAGACAACATGTTTCAAACCAACAACTCTAAATCTGATTTATAAGCCTCTATGACGAAGTAATCACAGTTAAAGATATACTCCAACATTGGACACATTTCATCACAATGGCAAATTTAAATAATTTTATGCACATGTTATTATGAAACAGTCGCATTATACACAAACTCAAACACCTAAAAATTCCAATATCATCCGATGAATAAATGTCTATATTACAAAAACGATTTGATGGGCCAACGAAGTCTATCATAAGATAAATGTTGTGGATGAAGAGATTTTTTTTAAAAAACTCATTTTTCTTTTATATGCAAAATAATTAAAAACAAATTTATAGCTCTGATATGACTTGTTGAGAAACCACACACATTTTTCTTTTATATGCGAATCAATGAATTAATAATATAAAAGATTATGCGTGGTTTCCACCCAGAACACACATGTGAGAAAAGAAATTTTAAGTTTGCCACCATTGTTCTGTTTTAACGGTGGTCACGCAACCACCTAAACTGTAGGGCCCACTGTAGATGGAGCATTGCCTGAAAGATGACACTTACCAAAGATTGCTAACCATCTGATTCTCGGCCACCGGATGGACGGCTTAAAGAAAATGTCCATCCGTGGATATCCACTAAAAAAAGGTGCTTAAGATAATCTAATCAGTTTGATTTTCAGGCCATGTTCTATCCATTTGTGCCACGTGTACGGTGGAAGAATAATGAGTCTCATGCTAATCTTTAAAACGGTGGTTAACTATCACCTTTGTCTAATCCTTAAAACATTACATTGAAACTCGGTGCATAGAATCTATAGACCATCTCCACCATGCTAAGTGCACGTGCTCATCTATCTTAACCGTCCAATCAATAAGCTAACTTACAACATGATGCGGGGGGCCACATCATGTAAAATCAGGAGATGAAAACTCCGGTGGGCCACACCATGTAAATTGATGCCTAAAGCCTCTGAGTCATGAGTTGTGGCCCACCTGAGATTTTGAACAACTTGATTTCTGGGGCGTTCATTCATCATGGTTTACTGCATCTTCTGAATGGATTGGATGGCATACACAATACAATGTGGGCCCCACACACGATATCGGCAGCTCTTAATGGTGGGTGTCCCATCCCAACCGTTCCCTGTAGTGTGACTCGCCTCAGTTTTGGATGGGCCTGATTTTTGAGCGCTAAAGAGAACGTGAGGGGTAACGCATGATTGACGGATTCTATGTCATCTACACATCACGGTGGGCCCACATATTGCATTGTTGGTTAATTTTAAGCTATGAAGCTTTGTAGCGGATCCGGGCCATCTGGCCTCCTGTGAAATGATCCTGTCCAATCAATAGAGTGGGCCCACTATAAGGATTATATATATATATATATATATATATATATATATATATATATATATATATATATATATATATAGCGGAACGCTCACCTGCGAACCCGTTCGCATCGACTACAAACGAACTTTTTTGAGAACTCATCTTATCTGATGAGTCTCGAAAATCTGAACGGTCCACATGAAACAGAACCTCATGAAACCCCTTGGTACCAAATTTTACTTTGAACCAAAACTTTGGTGGGCCATGAAAAATGCAAACAGTTTTTTCCTTGATTTAAATTTCTCTTTGCTATGGCCCACCAGAATCTTAGATCAGGGTGAAAATTCACTACATGAGGTTTCATGGGATTCAACATCTTATGGACCGTTCGGATTTGACACCCATGACACGTGTGCACACGTGCGCACGTGCAGGTGAGCTGCCTCATATATTATATATATATATATATATATATATATATATATATATATAATATATATATATATATAGGTTAGCTGGTTAGTACATCCACTGTCAGTACACACTTACTGTTAGCCACCCCACCAGGGAATCGATACCAACACTCCCGCCCTCAGTTTGTACAAGTGGGGCTTATGGTTCATTTATTCCGTTGATGTGGGCCTCACCGTGGACGGCCCAACATTGTAAAAAAAAAAACTTTGATAGGAGAAGTCCCAATCCGTGGTTAAGAAAAACACGGAAGCTGATTGCGTACTGAGTAACTCAATCATGCATTCACGGTGGGGCCAACACAGTTTACTCAGTACGATGAGAGCCTACTGAGTAACTCAGTAGGCAATCCGATTTCGAAAAACACCGTTAAGAAGCAAAACAAGGCTACGGTTCACATGAGACCCTGCTCATACCTTAGTGGTAAATTCATAACAGTTTCAACACCAAGGTTATGGTTTAAGTACTCATTATGGTGCGTGAGGGTGTGTTCCTTTTAAAAAATAAAATAAAATAATAATAATAAAAATCTCCGGCAGATTGGTACTGTTCAACGCCACACTAGTACCATAGAGTTGATTCAACATCATCAACCTTCTATTGGTAGACCCCATCAACCAAGTTCTTATTTGGACAATAATTATTCTGGTCACATCAATCGATCTTACATTGGTAGACCCAATCAACCAGTTCTTATTGGGGCAATTATCATTCTGGTCTTATTCTGTTAACCAATACCTAGAATATCTGTTCATATGGACAGATTAAGTATTTGACGCAGGGAAGGACGTGAGGTCGAGCACCGTCTTCCTCAAGAGGATAACTATTCCGAATCCACGAAACTTCTCTGGACTCCTCACAGAGACTTTCTCGAATCCACAAGAAAAAGAGAGCAGAAAATAGAAATAAATTCTATTAAATTCAAAATAGATTAATGAATTCATAAAAACGAGTTCACCACCCTTTAAATAAGGGTACTAAGCAATGGGAAAGAAATCATAATCAAACTACAACTAAAACTCCTAAAATTCGCGACTTAGTATAAATAGTAAACTTACTATTTATAGACGGTCGTGATGTCTACTAGTGCGCAAGGTTTTCGGCCAAAAATAGTAAGTGTCCTATTTGGCTTCACCAAACCATTCCCCTAATTATTCTAAGCTCTTTTCACGTTGGGCTCAACTCCTAAAGCCCGACGGATGAAGAGTTATAGTCAAACTAAAACTTACTATTTATAGTAAAAATAAAATTGAAACAGAGAAACGACCGTCGAATCAGGGGTTTCTCACAATTCCGAGCGTCACAACCCGGCATAGCGGGGTTGGTTGGTTAAAGTAGCTCGTTCTACCCCAAAATCATATATTTTACGTCGGCTAACTCATCCCGGATTGCAAGATACGCCTGATTGAAGGTCTAATGGTCCAGATCACTTCTGTCGCCGACCGGGCCTTTTTTTGATCCATCTTTGCCATGTAATTGTCCGCGACCCGCTCTACGTCAGTATTTATCTATTTTATTTTCAATAGTTATTATATCAACGATAATGAGCATGATTTATAAATTAATAAAATTAGCATTGTTTTAGTTATTTTTGTTTATTTGTTCATTTTTGTTCTTTTAAAAAATATATTAGCTATAATTATTAGTGAAAGAAAAGTCATAAACGTAAGGAAAAAAGAATCCATCGGAAAGAATTAACTCCCATCTTTTCATAAATCACCTCACTGTTGTAACTAGCAGTTGAAAGGATGGCTAGATCCTAAGGTCAGTCTTAATTGGTCCATTTTAGTAAGGGAGGCAATAATGTTCAATTAAACATTGAGTATGACTTTGGCATGTGCACTTCTTAACTGTATATGTTAATAGAATGTAGGCCATCGTTCACGCCCGTGGTCTCATGTTTGATTGAATTGTGTAAACAACTTGTTTGATTGAATTGTGTAAGCAACTTGTTAGATGAATTAGTACTAAGCTATTTTTAATTTCAACCGTCTAATAAATGTTGCCCAGTAAGATAGCCAACAAATCAAGTAAATATAAATCGAGCTCAAGAGATTAGATGGTTTGATTTAAGCTAACGTAGTGAGACATAAATTGTGCGGGTCTCCCCTCATGCGGCTCACGCCATTCGAGCTGGCCCAGCCTATCATTCATTTGCAAATCCAATGGTGAAATTGAGATTGCTTGACCACGTAAGCTAATTGATACAGATTGCTTGTGGTACTGATAGGCAGAAGCTCTTGCAGTCGGAAGCTAGGTGGGGCCCGTTCTGATTTTTATGAGAAATCCAACAGTCCATCTATTTTATCAGCTTATGTTGCAATATGAAATAAAAAATGAGGGAGATCCAAAACTCCACATGAAAAGAAATAATGGGGAGGAGAGGCCCACCGTTGAAACATTTATGGGCCACAGAAGCTTTGGATCTTTGTGTTTTCAGTTCATATGAGTGGAATGAATTCCATGAAGGGTTTGGGTAGCATTTGGGGTGTACATCGAGTCGAACCGAGTCGAGCTGTCGGCTCAAACACTGGCTGACCTCAGCTCGAACTCGGCTCAGCTCGGTCAGCGGCTCGGGCCTAGTTCGAGCCAAGATCGAGCTGAGTTCGCCATTGAGGCATTTCCACAGATACCTGAACTGTAACTTCAAAAACCCACTGTTTTACAAACAAAGGCAATGGTTTTACAGGGTTTTATCAAACACCTTCTAAGTAACATAAAAACCAAAAAAAGAAGGAAAAAAAATTTTTTGTTTAATGTACATACCTTGCTTGCCACCGGCCAAACCTTTGTTGCCACCAGCCAAACCTTCCTTGCCACCAGCCACATCTAGTTGAGTCATTTTATCAAACAGTTGGTGAGCAACATCAATGACAAAGTAACCGAGTCACCAAACTAGTTCAATCCGACTTCGATATGAGATGAATTCGATCTGAGTCGAGTTGAGCTGGGGCCTGCTCGAACTCGGCTCGAACTCATTTTCCAGCTAAAAAAATCAGCTCGACTCAGCTCGAACTCGGCTTCGAACTGAGTTGAATCGAGCTTTTTCGAGTCGAGTCGAGCAAGCTAACCAAGCTAGCTTGGTTCGTGTACACCCCTAGGTAGCATGTAAACATAATGGGGACTCCGGCAAGGTTTCAATGGTAGGCATTCCCTCCCCTGCTTTTCTGTCTTATGACCCACTTGAGTTTTGGTTTGCCTCAATTTTGAGCTCATGTGCTGACATGAGCCGACAAAACAGACCAGATAGATTTCTTACAAACATCATAGTCGAACCCACCTAGCTTCCCATTGCAGTAAGTTCAATCAGGTCCCAATCCTACATTAACTTGACTTAGGCCCCGTTTGTTAAATCTGAAGTCTAAAGGTTGAATCTGAAATCCAAAGCCTGAAACTTGAAATCTAAAGCCTGAATCTGAAATCTAAAGTTAAAAAACTTGTTTGATAATTATGGCTGAAGTCTAGTCTGGAAATTAAGTATTGAATTTGAAACAACTTGTTTGTTAACAAACATATGAAATGTCTGAAATATATTAATTTGACACATTTGCCCCTATCTCCCGTTTGGAAATGTTTTACATAATAATGAAATTATTTTTTATTAAATGAAAATAAAATCATTATATTTAATTCAAATAAACTAAAATACTTAATAAAAAACTAAAATATCATTATTCATAAGGCCCTCAATTCCTCTTAGGTCCACAGAGTATTCATAAGACCCTCAATTCCTCTTAGGCCCACAGAACTGGTGACACAATGGTGCACCTCAGGTGCATCTGGACGCATGCGGATTGGGTAGGACGCGGATTTCTTAAGAAAGGCTCCTGCTCCTGTGCTGAGAACCTATGTGGGGCCCACCATGATGTTTTTTTTTTTTATTTTTTAAATCCACCACATCCATCCGTTTTGTGAGTTCATTTTAGGAGAAGAAGCCAAAAATGAGCCGGATCCAATACTCAACTGGGCCGAAAATGTGCGAATTGAACGTCCACAGTTGAAATATTCGTGGGGCCACAGAAGTTTTGAATCAGGCTAGTATATTTGTTTTCAGTTCATCCCATTATGAACGGTATGGATGGCATGTAAGCATCACTGTCGACCTTAGGGAGGTTTCAACGGTAGGAATTTTCCTACCCACCTTTTCCTTTACTGCGGCCCACTTGAGTCTTGGATTCGGCTTATTTTTCGATTTTTATCCTAAAATGAACTCAAAAAATGGATGGACATTGTTGATTTATCAAAAATATTATGGTGGGCCCCACAATGGTTCTCAGCGTAGGAACTTCGAAAGCCTGAAATCCACGTTCGATTGGGTACTATGGACGCAGATTTCCTGTGAAAGCATTTCCCAAGAAGTTCCTGTTCGAGGATGTTGGGTGGGGTCCACTGGAATGTATGTGAGAAATCCGGTCTATCCATCCATTTTTCGAGCTCATTTAAGGACATTCAACAAAAAATGAGGTGGATACAAAACTCAAATGGGTTACACAGGAGGGAAAATTAGGAAAAGAAGTTCATACAGTTGAAACCTTCTTAAGCTCCACCTTAATATTTATATGCTATCCAAACCATTTATAAGGTCATTCCCAATTGGATGAAGTGAAAACACCTAAAATACAGTTTGATACAAAACTTTTATGGCCATAAAAATGCTTCAACGGTGCTCACTGAATGCCTACTGTTTCCTCTTGTATGACACACTTAAGTATTTGATAAACTTTAATTTTAGTCACATGTCCTTAAATGACCTCACAGAACAGATGAACAGGGTGGATTTCTCAAAAACATCTTCGTGACACCTAACATCAGAGCCTTTTGCAGGAAATCCGTGTCCGGTACAACTTGGATGGAAGCAGATTGACTGGTGTACCACACACCAGCCATATAGTTAGTGTAGATACGTGCCGTGCGAAGACGAGCGCTGACCCTCGTGGAGCTTTGAATTGTACGTCCGGTTCAAAGGAGATCAAAGTTACATGGGCCTCACAATGATGTATTTATTATATCCACACCGTTCATCCATTTTTAGAGCATTAGACAAAATTGAATCATATACAAAGCTCAAATGGACCACACCAAAAAAAGCAACAAGGATAATGATTTTCACCATTAAAAATTTCATAGGGCCCACCATAATGCTTATTTTCCATCTAATCTGTTAATAAGGTAAAAAATGCATGGATGAAGAGGCAAAACAAATTTCATATTGATTGGAAACTTCTGTGACCCATAGAAGGGTTTCAATGGTAGACGTTGAATCCCTTGCTACTTTTTGTAGTGTGGTCCACTTGATCTTTAGATCTATCTTATTTTTTCTGCTCAAGCCTTTAAGATGAGCTCGACGAGCACTAGCGCTCCTCAATATCTGAGTTGTACGAACAGTTCAAAGGAGATCAAAGTTACATGGCCCCACATTGATATATTTATTATATCTACAATGTCAATGTAATTTTAGAGATTATTTTAGAGCATTATGCAAAAAATAAATCATATCCAAAGATCATCTGGACCACACCACGAATAGCAGCGAATATCATGATTTTCACTGTTAAACAATTCGTACGGCTCACCATAGCATTTATTTTCCATCCAATCTGTTCATAAGGTCACAAAGACCTGAATGAATAGGAAAAACAAATTTCATATTGATCCAAAACTTTTGTGACCCTAAAAAGGGTTTCAATGGTAGACACTCAATCTCCCACTGCTTTTTGCATTGTGGTCCACTTGATAGTTATATCTGTCTTATTTTTCATCTCAAGCCTTAAGACTAGCTCCCCAAATGTATGGGTAGTCTGGATATAACACATCTCATAATAAGACCCACAAAACTTACTGATGTCAGCTATATAGCTTCTGTGAGGTACACCAGCCAATCCGCTTCCGCACGGCACGGATTAGCTACGGACAGGTCGAGTAGCGAGAATTACTACCGAAGTGACGTGACCAAGTTCCGTGGCCCCAATATGATGTATGTACTTTATCCACACTGTCCATTTATTTGGAGATATAATTTTAGGGCATGAGTTAAAGAATGAGGCAGATCCAAATATGTGGTTGACCCACCAAAAAAGGGCGAAGAAATTGATGCCCACCGTTGAAACCTTACTAAGGCTCACCATGATTTTTATTTGAAATCCAACCTGTTCACAAGTTAACACATATATGAAAGAAGGGGAAAAACAAATATAAGCTTGATCAAAAACTTTTGCGGCCTATTTAAGTTTTTAATGGTAGGCATCGTTCTCCCCACTGTTTTCTATGGTGAGGTCCACTGGAGCTTTGGATTTGACTCATTCTTTGTATCTTTATCTAAAATTATCTTTCTAAATGGATGGATGGCATGGATACAAAACATACATCATGATGGGGCCCACGTAAGTTAGTGACGTCACTTCTGTAGGAGTATGGCTCCTCAACCTGTCAGTATCCAATCGGCTTCCGCGGGAACGGATGGGCGACTCCCCTGCCACCGGCCAATGGCCGGTGGTCGGTGCTATGCCGGCCCCACCATGATGTATGTGTTTCATCCATACCGTCCATCCATGTTTCTAGATCATTTTATGGTATGTGACCAAAAATGACATATGTTCCAATCTCAAGTGGACTACATTACTGGAAAACCGTGTTCATTGAACATAGCCTATTAAAAACTCTTTGGGGGCTATAAAAGTTTTGGATCAAGCTGATCTTTTTTTTTTTTTTTTCCATTCATCTGGGTCTATATGACCTAATCAACAGATGGGATGTCAAATAAACAATACATTGGGCCTTAGGAGAATTTTAATGATGGATATCCAATCACTATTGTTTTCCTACGGTGTGGTTCACCTGAGATTTATATTCCTCTCATTTCATATATTAACCCTAAAATGATCTTTGAAAATGGTTGAATGGAATGGTTGAAACACATACATCATAGTGGGCTTAGAAAAATGTCCCATGTTAAAAGTTAGGATGTGTATAGTGCAAGGGGAAAATTCTCGCGCGATGGTTACAAAGGTTGGTTACAATGGTTGCAGTGCGCATTCTTCGTTTCCTAATAAGCTAAGACTACCATCGGGGGAAATTTTCAACAAAAAGGACTCCGCTATCTTTAAATTCCACGTTTCAGTATAAAAATTCAGCGTTAACAAGCAAGCCCTTAGTGTTGCCAAGTCACAGGCCCAAAATCTGATTGGCTGAACAATCCAAACCTTTGATTCGATTCATTGACATTTATTTAGTAAAATAGGACCTTTGGATCTTTCGCTTTTAACCATCCATAAATGTCCACCAATCAGATATTCGGCTAATCAAGTATGCGTAATTTCTATTTTGTTCATGATATATCTGAAAATGGGACCAACAATTTAGCTAGTTTAGGCGAATAAGTTGCAATTTCTAACTAATATTAAAAGTGGTTGCGTATCATCCATCGCATCCTGCCAGAGCATCAAAGTTTTCCTCTTTAAGCCTCTCAGTTCCTCTTTACAGAGGCAGCCCACCTGACGAGTGGACCAACTCACTTTTCGTATGGGCATCTTAAACACGCGCGCACGTAGGTTACATAGGATCCAAACCATAAGGGCCTGTTTGGCCGGCTGGATTGAGTGGGATTAGGAGGGATGGAATTGCATTTGGTCCCATGCCAATTCCACTTCAATGTTTGGGAAGAATGGAAAAGCTTGAAAATAGGTTAGATGGAATCGCATTGGTCTGTCCCAATTTCACTCAATGTTAGCAAGTTATGTAGGTCCCACCATAATGTGTGGGCTATATTCACACCGTTCACCCATTTTTCGAAATCATTTTAGAGCATGGGCCAAAAGATCAGGTAGATCTAAAGCTCAAGTGAACCCCACCATAGAAAGCAATGGGGATTGAATACTTACCGTTGAAAACTTCTTTAGGGCCACATAAGTTTTGAATGTCTCATTTTTAAGCCCATGCCATAAAATGAGGTTACAAAACAAATGAACAGTTTAAATATAACACGTTTGTTATTCTCAATAGTTTCAAATAATGTTAGGTATATCCATTCAATATACCACCATATTACAAACAAAGAATTAAGCTTATCCTAACAGGAACCATCCCTGACATTGGTAATAATTATGTATTTTTGAATCCCATCCTACTTAATCATTTCCAATGCAATTGGCCTTACTACGTAGGACAGATTGGCTGGGATTGGAAAATAAATCCCGGGGGGATTGGCCAGGTGTGCCAAAGGGATCCTCATCTCCGGATATAGCAATCCCATGGATCTTAAGATGACTGACATCACCATCACTACTTTTAAATCCCATCCAATTCACCATAATCCCTTTTAAAATTGCCTGTGATGTGTTTGGTTCAAAGAATTGGAAAGTTTAATCTTAGGATTGGCTGGATTTGCTAAACAGACGGATATAGCAATCCCATAAATCTTGCATCAATCCATGGTGCAACTATTATTACTTTGAAATCCATGCAATTCACTCTAATACCAAGCAATCTCATCCAATCTGCCCGGCCAAACAGACCCTACTTCAGCTGTGGGTGGATGGGTCCGTACTAGGATCGGGCCCACGGAAACGAAGCCATTGTGGAAAGGAGCTTCATATCACTATGATATTGGGACCATATCCTCTGCATTAGAATTCGATGGTACATAATGCCATAAAAAGGACAGTGTTGAAGGATCGTTTCAGGGCGTTCTGACGTAAAAAGGTGATGTGATTCATGTCGCTTCCTCCGGAGACAAAAGTTGTCTGCTTTCTTTCCACGAACTGCCACGTGTCATGCCATCATTTGTCCACATCTTCTTTCCGGCCTGCCTAACAAATGGACAGTGCTTGTCACGTGAGAGGGAGAATCATATGGTCCTTAGCCTTGGGCCATGGGAAGCGGATTGGCTGGTGTACCACACAGCAGCTATATAGCTGCTGTAGGTACGTGTTGTGGGAAGACGAGCACCGATGCTCCTCCAGCTGGACGCGGATTGGCTACTCCCCCTGACACCAGCCAATGGCTGGTGGTCGGTGGTCTGTGGGACCCACCATGATGTATGTGTTTCATCCATGCCGTTCATCTATTTTTAAGGATAATTTTACGGTATGAGACAAAAAATGAAGTATATCCCAATCCTAAGTGGACCACATTACATGAAAAAGTGTTGAATGAGCGTCGACCATTAAAAAACATTTTGTGGCCATAAAAGTTTCGGATCAAGATGATTTTTGTTTTTTCCCTTAATCTAGCCTGTATGACCTAATAAACATATTAGATGTCAAATAAACAGTACAGTAGGCCTTAGGATGATTTTAATGATGGATATCGAACCACTTTTGTTTTCATGTGGTGTGGTCCACCTGAGATTTATATACCTCTCATTTTTGTGATCAAGCCATAAAATGATCTGTAAAAATGGATGGATGAAATGGATGAAACATATATATCATGGTGGGGCCCACAGAGCACCGACCACCAGCCCCGGGGCTGGTGTCAGGGGGAGTAGCCAATCCGTTTCCCCTCGAGCTACGAGTTGTACAAACGGTTCAAAGGAGATCAAAGTTACATGGCCCACAGTAATGTATTTACTATATCTACCCCGTTCATCTATATTTAAAGATTATTTGAGCATTATCCAAAAAATGAATCATATTCAAAGATCATTCAACTACACCACAAATAGCAGTGGAGATAATGATTTTCAGCATTAAACAATTCGTAAGGCCCACCATAGCATTTACTTTCCATCCAATCTGTTCATAAGGTTAAAAAGACCTAGAATTAAGAGGAAAAACAAATTTCATACTGAAAACTTATGTGACCCCAAAAAGGGTTTCAATGGTAGACGTTCATTCCCCCACTGCTTTCTGCAGTGTGGTTCACTTGGTAGTTAGATTTGTCTTATTTTTCTTCTCAAGTCTTAAGATGATCTCGCCAAATGGATGAACAGTTCGGATATAACACATACTTCATGATCAGACCCACAGAACTTGCTGACTTCAATACAACTTCCGGCCGGACCATGGATGGTAGCCTCGGATTTCCTTTCCATTGGCTGGTGTACCGCACACCACCGACCTGGCTGTCGTGGGTAGGTGTCGTGCGATCTCGAATTCCGAGTTATACAGACCGTTCAAAGGAGATTAAAGTTACATGGGCCCAAGAATGTTGTGTTTATTATATCTATACCGTTCATCTATTTGGAGAGATCATTTTAGAGCACGAGCCTAAAAATTAAGTCATATCCGAAGCTCAAATGAACCACACCACAAATATCAGTGGGTTCAGTGATTTTATTCGTAAGGCCCATCATAACTTTTATTTTCCATCCAATCTGTTCATGAGGTCACGCAGACCTGGACGAAGAGGAAAAACAAATATGACGTTGATTCCAAAACTTATAATCCCAAAAGGATTTCAATGGTAGACGTTCAATCCCCAACTGCTTTTTGCAGTGTGGTCCACTTGATCTTTGGATGTTTTATTTTTTAGCTCAAGCCCTACGACAAGCTTGCCAAATGTGGGGACGGTTTGGATATAACACATACCTCATGATGGACCCACAGAACTTGGTGACGTCAACACACCAGCCATGTCAGTGGTGTGCGGTACACCAGCCAATCCGCTTCCGAAAGGACCACGGTTTCACGAACAAACTTTTATATACTGGACCCCACCATCGAAGGACCATCTATGAAATCAAAAGCTGCCAACCGTACAATATTTGGAACGAAGCATATTCTATACCACCAATGGAAGTTGAGAGGCATGATCCATCAATTAATGGTGGCCGATCAGATCCATTGGGATGACCTGGAGATCTGCCAAATGAAGATCTCAATCCTTCAATATTATGGCCTACAAATACATCAATGGTCCACAATCAATGGTGGGAATAATTCGGTCTTAGAGATTTCCGGTGCATTCCATCCATGGCGACGCCCATGATTTCAATGGTTCGGATTATTGAAATTTACACCCAAAATCCAAATCATCAGCAAGCAATCCATTTGTCAATGAGGGGGCTCGCATATGTTTTCAGTTTGGGGGCCACATCGACGCCATATCAGTGGGGACGTGGCTTCGTTATCCCAAATTATTAATCTCGTGACCACAACATAGATAGGAATGTCCAGGAAATCTCACAAACTGGACAATCGGGCAGCGACTGGCCCACATTCAATGGAAAAAATGCCAAGCATCAAACGGTTGGGATTTGCCCAATCTAAAAGATGTACCAGGAACCTTTTATCCAGAGTGAGGTCATTAGCTCAGAGGTCTGGATCACTGAAGAAAGGAATCCCCATGCAGGTAAATATGAGAATAAAAACAAACTGTATATATGTAGAGGAAGTACATGTACCAGTGCCGTAGGCAAGTACCAGTGCCTGACCACTCATCATATGGGGCCCACCGCAATCATGCATTATCAAAAAAGCTAGTGGGTCATAGGCCCAGATTCTAGGTATTGTTGTATAAGTGAAATCCACTACGTCTGATGACTCCTATATTTTAGGTATTGTCGCCAAAAATCATCCAGATACACAGCTCAGGTGGGTCACACCAAAGCAAATAATGGGGATGCTGCGCCAACTATAGATTTGTGTGGGGCCACCACGGTCTGTTCCCTTGATCAAATCCATTCATCAGGTGTTACTCACTAGGATAAAGGGAACATACAAAAGTCAGCCTGTTCCTAAACTCAGGAGGGCCACAATGCATGAACTTTAGATGTTTTTAATGCACAATTGTAGATTGTTCCCATTGGTGTGGCCCGTCCAAGATTTCTATTGGGCTGATCTTCTGAATGCATGGTCTAACATAAGGGTTATCATCTGATGGACGGAGTGGATTTCATATGTACGACGTGGTGTGCCCAAAGAACTAGAGTGTTTTATGTAGGACGTGTGTTTGTAGAAGTCCCCACCTCCATCCCACCCTATGCAAGTTGAATGGATACAGCACTTGCGAAGGATTAAATCACAGTTTGCAACAAACAAAGTAATTGAATTCCAAGGAAGAACAAGTATCATGGAAAAACAGGAAATGCTAACACAATCTTTTCAAAAGTCCCTCCCATGTGTAAAGATAGCCTGAAGCAAATGTAGCTCAACATCATAGCTATACTAACAAAAGAGAGGGAGACATTAAAGAAATACAAGACTATCCTAAGATATTTATATGCAAAGTTGGAAATTGATGCGCAACATAACAAACAAACTGCTGGCATGATCATAGGAACCGTGACATGGTCATTGACGATGCGCGGATATGATAATTTTTTTTTTTTTTTAATATTATATATGAACGTCCATGATACCCGCAAGAAATCATACATCCCTTGAAATGATCATGAAAAGACTTACCCATTCATGCACATCCACTTCTTTTGAAGAGTTAGACCTTCAGCAACTCCTGAAAATCAAACACAATACAAGTTTTACGAATTAGTCACATGTAAGCTAATGTCCACGGTATTGCTAATTCCATGCAAGTGCCAGTGCCAGTGCCCATTGCCCAGCCATCCAAACACGCACAGGCACAGGCACATCCATATATGGAACATGTGCCATATCTAAGCCTTCCATCAGATGGGATAAACTGCTGAGATCTTCTAAGCTAAAAATCGAGCCATTCAATGCCGTGGTGGGCTACACAATCCAAAACAAATGGATGGCTTAGTAAAATGGTTTTACTATCACCTGGCTTTGTACATTGTGGCCACCCGATGAATGGAACTCCCTAATTTCTTACATGAGATTTAAGCATTATTTCCAACCAGATGGAAAGCTCAGATCTAACATTAAGTGATCCATATTGGCATGTGCCCCTGCATATGGATGGCTGGGACTCCACACACATGGAATTTGCAAACCTCTTACAATCCTGATTACATTTATGACAACTTCCACTCCTAATGTTGGGCCTGCAGTAGACTACTGTAATTATCAATTAATAAACCATGTAAGTTAATAGCTTAGGGCCAGACCTGAATATAAATTAAGATGTCCTACCATATACAATATGATATGGTGTGTACAGAAGGTATGGTTTCAACCATATTCTCGATAAAGAGATCCAACACTACTAACTTGGTCTAGCCGTTTTTCCTTTTGCAGGGATCTAAATTTCATTGGGGTGCACTCCAGTGGTACCGGTACCATGGTGAGCTACAGTGTTACTAGGCAGCAGTAGGGCTCACATGATGCATTCATGATATCCGACCTGTCTATCCGATGTGTCAGCTCATGTTACCCCCAGAGCCCAAAAATCTGACCAAAAATAAACTCATTGGAGCCATGCACGGGGCAAGTTGAGAGGGAATGCCCACCCTTGATTTTCATGTGTGTTTGTGGGGCATGTTGTTTGTATGGACTCCAGACTGTTCACACCCTTCATATGCACTGGATGAAGTGTCAGGAAAAAAAATCATGCTGTTCTACAACTCAGGTGGCCCCCAGTGAGAATCAATGGTGGGCATCCCCTCCCACCTTGTTCCCTGTTCTGTGGCCCACCAGAGTTTTGGATCCAGTTGATTTTCAGGCTCCTGTGAGTAACCTGGGAGGATGCATCAGGTGGACAGGTTGGCCATGTGGCCCCCATATCTGCCAAGTACCACCGTACGCGTAGGGTGGTACCGGTACCACTGGAGTGCATCTCAATTTCATTTGCATGCATGCTTGTAATAAGATATCCTCGAATACAATATCTGGCAACATGAAATCTTTTGACGGTTCTCTTTGGCGAACATTTAGCACTAACATGAGAAGTCATGGTGTACATTGTTTGTACACGAAATGTAAATTTTTTAGGGTGCCAACTGAAGTTCCTTTGAAACATGATGGGGGTGATGTACCTTCTCTTTTTGTTTCTGGATGGTATCAATCTTCTTGATGTACTCATCAATCACTTTCTGCATAAAGACAGTGCTATGTCAGCAATAGAATATTGGCATTGCTCAGCATAGATGACAAAGATACCATTTTTGCATTTTCCCAGCACTTCATTTCGGACCCGTTTCGGCATTTCTTCTTTTAAGAGCAGATGGGATGCACTCCACCCAGTACACCATCCAGATAACTTCAGGCCCGAGTTGAAGTTGTCTGGATGGCAATTTGAGCCAGATATGTGTCCTTCCAGCTGCAGATTTGGTATAAAGAGCCCACCCCAATGGGCAGCAGAGATGGATGCTAAACCGTTTCACCATGGATATCCAATCCAGTGTTGATTCGGAGTCCAAACGAGTCCTTAATCAACAGAAAACGAAGGGCTGAGGATAAAGGCCATAGCAGAACTCAAAAATAAATGAATAAAAGGCAACTCTCTATCAGCTACAACATCAATTTGCATGATAATAGCTTCTTCTTCTTTTCTTTTTTCACCTGCAAATCGCTTGACAAATCCTTCACATTGTCTTCAGAAAGCTTTTTCTCCTGCAAAGAAGTAGAAGAAAGACCACCACAGAGAATCTGAGATGAAAAATAGTTCTTATTCACAATTTTAAAAGGTAATTTAGAATGCAAACCTTCTGAAGTTTCTCATAAGCTTTTAATGCATCTCTCCTTATATTTCGTAGGGCGACCTGTAAATAGCAGATCAGTAGCATAACAAAAAAGCTTTAATAGAGAATGGGTCAGAAAGGAACTGTAGTAATTCAGAATCACGAATTTATTGCATCCAGATAAACACCAACATGTAAAGCATCTCAGGTGTGCAAGGCAAGATGTTGCATCCAAGCCCTTCAGTTGTGAGCTCAAGGGCAGCTCTAAAACTACACTGATCAGATAGCCATAGCCATTTGATTGGCAGGGCAACAAATGACAGTTTATACAGGAACGATCGCTTGTCCACATTGAACAGGAAAAGTTGACCAAACTGATGGCTGAACTTTCTGACCCATGCAATTTTTGGATCATGGCCCATCCATAGTAGGGGACACCAGATGAACGGTCTGGAAGACTAAATGGTATTCCGTGTCTGCTTTCTTGCATTGCAAACTGTAAAATAGGCATTTCCAGCACAATTGTTAGGCTTCCCCTACTTTAACAATGGTCTGACACAATGGAGAGAGAGTTCACTAAAATGGAAATGAATCCAACAACTTGTGCAAAAATCGTGGTAAGATGCATTGACAGAGAGGGAGGTCCTGAAGTTCAACAAATATTCAGATCTCATTTTGAACACCCATGTGGGTCTTGAAGTTTCCGTTTCATAATTAAGGAAGCCTGGATAAAGGAGAGTTGCGTCAGGTTGGCAGTAGGCATCCAAATTTCTGGCCACAACTTTTTCTCATGAATCCTGTCAACGTGGCATTCAAAGCTCATGCTAGGCATTTCCTTGATAGAGGGGAATGGCGGAACAGGTGTAGCCAGCCTTAATTAATCGGGATATGGACTTAGATGATGATGAATTAAGTTAGGTTTTGATGGGCATGCCATGTCTTAATGTGATTTAGCAACCTCAAGTGCAAGTATTCCATTCAAGATCATAACCTAAATCACAACAAATGGACCCTTAAGCTTCTTCTTTTAAATTTTTTTTTTACCATGACTGGAATATTTGTCTCTAAATCTCAACCAGTTTTCTGAGTTCACCTTATAATTTTTTATATTCAGGAAGGGGCTCTTTAATTTCAAATAATATGTATACCATGCTATGGCACATTTTCTTGACAGTGCACTTGTTGCAGGAAAAGTGCAAACCCAAGAGATAATCATCAATGTTCACCCAAAAAATAATAATATTAATAAAATTTGAAAGAAAATTAACTCTAAGGTGAAAATTTTGAACTTCAGTTTATGGTAGGGGAAAAGGGGAAATTATTGCAGCAACCACACTACTCAAATGACTACGGAAAGAAGCTTCAACACAAGTTTAGAATTAATGGTAAGCTTTTTTCTTTTTCTTTTTTTTGTTGGGGGGGGGGGGGGGGATGATAATGAGGGATTAAAGTTAAAATGAACAATCTTGAAGTAATATTTTAGGCTCACAAATAATAGTTGCATCCCTCACCTTACGATATTTATTGGGTTATATGCAATCGCTTACCTTATTCTCTTTATGGTACGTTATATTGTTCTTAGGGGGAAAACAAGAATTTTATGGACACAAACCAACATAGCATGAAATATATTTTGAAAGCAAAATTGTGGAGGATATCCAAATAACAAATATAAAAGATATAATAGACCAGGTTTAAAGTATCACCCGAAACCAGCCCATTTCGTCTGAGTACCAGTATTGCCTGTTGAGGGTCAAATATTGCATATTAGACCCCAATTATTACTCGATTTTGCGAACATGATACTGTTTAACGGCCTATTTTAATCGTGTTTGAGATGCAGGGTGTATTTAGGAGCCTAGACTGAAAAAGGGTACTAAAAGCGTGGATTTGACGCTCATAAATCACCAAGGCAAGGGATGGACTCCAAGGGACCAAGATTGAAGAATTTACACGCTCGGGATTCGAGAAAATCCCGTACTTCACACTAAAGGGGCCTGAAATTCGTCCAGAATGCAAGATCACAGGGTTCCCACCATCCGTTCGGCTCAAAACTTCATATATGGCCTGAGGACCATAATTTAACCGTACACGTCAAATTTCAGCCATTGGATCCTTGTGGAAGTAGGGCCAACGGATAGATCAGCCCATGAATTTCTGATTTGGGGCCCGCCTGGTATCTGGAAATGCTTTAATTTTGGTCTCAACCCCTTAAATGGGGTGGCACAACGGATGGACGGATTGGATCTTCCAAGAAATGTCACAAGTGGACCCCACTTGTAAGTACACGCGCATCACTCGCGTGCACCAGATGTGCACCGCACTAGCCAGGCCGGTCAACGGACCGCTGACCAAAAAGATTTGGAAAGCCATCCTCTCCTTCTGCATAATGCAAAGCGGAGACCTGCGTGTGATCGTTGTGGGCCACCGTCTTGAGTTAATGGTCCGATCCGGACCGTCCATTGGAATCCCACAGGTCCATTGACCAAGGCCTAGGTGGAAAAATTCCAAGAAAGAGCGAGGATCTGATTTCGGCCGTTCAAACAGAAAATAGACAGTGCAATGAAAAAATCCATAGGCCGCACCAAATCCAATCCGAAACTAGCCATTTCCAAATGGTTTTTCGATGTGCATCTAATGGACGGAGTGGATTTCTCCGTCGACATTGATCATGTGCCCCACCACTCATCAGCGTAAGAGAAATTGCACAGACTGCACGTGTCCGAGGAAACTGCCCGATCCGGCATGATGGGCCACCAAACAAGGGATCAAACTAATGATCCAGACCGTCCAAGATGAGAAGATGATGATTTCGACCGTACCTGTGAGGTCGGAATTTGCGGAATGGACAACCCTTCGTCTTGGATTCAGTTCAAACGCAAGATGTTTGTGCGTTTTTGGCTGTGTAACCTCTCTGTTTCCACTGATTTGCTGAACCAACGCTTGTGCGAAAGAGTTCCACCGACTCCAGCCCTTACACACTCCCAGCCGACCTCCATTGTATATAAAAGAGAGGAAGAAAGGAAAAGTCATTCAAGCTGGGACGTCAGTGAGAGAGAGAGAAAGAGAGAGTTTGTTTTAGAGTATTTTAGAATTTTTATTTGTTTTTGTTTTAATTGTTGGTTTGGTTTTATTATGATTTTTGAGAGTTCTAGTCTAATCATGTTGGGCTAAACCTCTTAGCTAGGGCTAAGAGGTGAAGCTTGTGGCGTGATGGGAAGACTCTACGGCTCTGATTCATGCTAGTTGAACTAATTTTGATTTAGTTTGATTTTAAGGAATGCCTTTAGTTTTTAATGGTTTGTTGTGATTGAAATTACAATAGATTTGCGATGGCTTTGAGTATTTCCTTTCCCTTATTATGATTATGAAGTCAGGAAGCCCTGTTGTTCACCATCGCCCATTGGACATGGTTGGATGATAGAATCCTTCCTAATATTCATACATCTCTTAGATTGGTTGTGGATTGGTTTAATTCTGTTGTTTACCTTGTCTCATGGGCATGGTTTTGTGATGGAATCCATTCTAATTTACATTCATCTTATTTCTTGAAGACTAGATCAGAGGAAGTTCATATTTGATTTTCATGGTTACATCTTCCAACTAGATGAAGATAGAACTCTAAATCCAGTTGAGTTCTTGAATCAAGCATAAGATCTCCCTGATCTCTACAAGTGGATTCTCTGAATCCCTAGTTTCCTACCTTTGAATTCTACAAGTTTTAGATTACGATTTCACCATTATTCACTCATATTCACCTGATTTAGATTTCATCTTATTCTAGTTCTAGTTCTAGTGACTTTCAGATTACATACAAGGTTCAGTCCCTGTGAATTCGACCTCGGTCTTACCGAGATTATTACTACATCACAACCCTATACTTGGGGTGTGAACAAGTTTTTGGCACCGTTGCTGGGGATTGACGGTTACGTTTTTCTGAAATTAACTAGATTTGGGATTAGCTTAAGATTAGGATTTTTCTAATTTTTAGAGTTTTAATTTTAGAAAATTTCTAATTCCAGGCTTTCCTTTTAATTTTAGAAATTTCTATTTTTCCTTTAAGTAACTTTCTAATTTTTTTAGTTTTAGATAGTTTTTCCCTTTTTAGAAACTAACCCGACTTTCCTGTTTTGTAGGATTCTGAGATAACCTTCTAAATTGGTAATTTCTTTCTTAATTTCTTCCTTTCTATTTCTAAATTAGGATTTGTCTTCCTTTTTAGTAAGTTTCTAATTCTAACTCTTTTAGAATCTAACTTTGTTTCCTATTTTATTTTTAGAAATTTTCTATTTGTAGACTTTCTGTTTAGAAACTAACCTTCCTGTTTTGTAGGCTTTTAAGATAGAAACTTCTAATTCGGTAAGCTCTTTCTATTTTTTAGATCTCTTTTATTAACTTACTTTCTAGTTTAGGACTTTCCTAATTTGTTTTAGAAATTTTCTACTTTCTTTTTTAGGAATTTCTCCTTTTTTTTTTTTAAGAAACTTGTTTACTTCTTTCTTTTTAGGAATTTTCTAATCTTAGACTTTCTATTTTTAAAAACTAACTTGTTTTGTTTTGTTTTGCAGGTTTTTAACTTAGGGACTCCAATTTGGTAACTTCTTTCCAACCCTCTCTTTCTTTCTAGATTTTTATTTCCTTAGGATTAGGTTTAGAATCTGATTGAGGGTTGCAAGTGTTTCATGCCCAAGGGGGCTCGTGACAACACTCGATGTCTCTTGACTGAAGGAGGATTGGTTGAGGGGTTGACTATCCATCGCAGGACTAGACACCGCTCGAAATCCCCCGAGTTAATTGAAGTGATGGCTGAAAACCAACCTCTTCTACCCCAACCTATGGTAGAGGACATCCAGGATGAGAATGAGGTGCATTAAGCACCCCCGCCTCGTACTTTACGAGATTATTTACAACCGGTGGGGGTGAGTACGCCCTCATGCATGGTTTTTCCTGAGAATGCAGGACACATGGATATCAAGTCAGGTGTGATCCAACTCCTTCCTAAATTTCATGGGCTTGAGTTAGAGAATCCATACTTACATTTGAAAGAGTTTGATGAGATCATAACTACTTTATACTTTCCTAACGTGTCAGATGACACGGTCAGGTTGAAACTCTTTCCCTTCTCTTTAAAGGAGAAAGCTAAGACGTGGTTACATTCATTACGTCCTCGATCTATTGGCAGATGGAATGACATGACAAGGGAGTTCATAAAGAAATTTTTTCCGTACCATAAGACGAACACCCTTAGAAAGTCGATCATGAACTTTGCCCAAAGGGAAGATGAAACATTCTTCCGATGTTGGGAGCGGTTCAAGGATCTTGTCAGTTCATGCCCACAACATGGTTTTGAAACGTGGCGCATCACAAACTTTTTCTATGATGGACTGACATCTTCCATGCACCAATTAGTCGAGACGATGTGTAATGGGGAGTTTATGAATAAAGGTGTCGATGAGGTGTGGGACTACTTTGATAAACTTGCTGAGAACATACAATCATGGGACATCTCCCCTAGACCAAATACTACGTCTAGGCCGACTTATTCCAAGGAAAGGGGTGGAATGTATCTCCTAAAAGAAGATGATGATCTTAATGTTAAAGTGGCTAACCTTACCAGAAAACTCGAGGCCATGGAATTAAAGAAGGATAAGACTAAGGAAATCGTTTGTAGTATTTGTGGTTGCAACATTCACACTACTGAAAATTGCCCAACTATATCTGCCTTTCAAGAGGTATTGAATAAGCAATCCAATGCCGTAAGCAATTACCAAAGACCTTTCAGTGGGCCCACCTCTAACACATACAATCCTGGTTGGAGACATCATCCAAACTTCAGTTGGAGGAATAGACAAACCGCTATACCTCAAGGTTTCCTAAATCAAATTCCAACTCAAGAGAAACCTCAAGAGGATTCGATTCTAAAACACTTTCAAAAGCAAGAGCTTTTCAATCAGGGTATGCTACAAGCCTTTCAAGACCTTACAAAAGCGATACAATGAAAATACGATTGGGAACAAGGGGAGCTTCCCAGCTCAACCTCTTCCCAATCCTAAACCGCAATATGAAGTTAGCGACCCAAGCTCTTTAAATCAGATGGAGCAAGCTAAATCCATCATCACTCTTAGGAGTGGGAAGATCATTGATAAAACCATTCCAGTTATGGCTGAAAAGCCTAAGGACCTGGAAGTGGACAAAGAAGATGGATCTAATCATGCCCCACCAGAGTTAGAACCGGAACCTCAAGGGAAGCCGGTTGCCCCATTTCCCCAATGGTTGGTTGCACCAAAACCTATCTCTAACTCTCAGAATATTCTAGAGGTGTTGAAACAAGTGAAGGTCAACACTCCTCTACTTGATGTCGTGAAACAAATACCTTTATATGCCAAATTCCTGAAAGACTTATGTACGACCAAAAGGCATCAGGATATTCAAAAGAAAATCTTCTTGACTGAGAAAATGAGTGTCATCTTAAAGCAAGATGTGCCGCAGAAATTCAAAGATCCCGGTAGCCCAAACATATCATGTGTAATCAGGGACTATCGAATTGAGCACGCACTTCTTGACTTAGGAGCAAGCGTCAATCTTATTCCCTACTCGGTATACAAACAGTTAGGTTTGGGTGAATTAAAACCCACCCTAACTACAATACAACTTGTTGATCGCTCTGTTCGTGTACCAAGAGGGATAATTGAGGATGTGTTGGTCTAGGTTGACCGATTTTACTACCCTGTAGATTTCATCATCCTGGATACCGAACCCATCAGTAACATGAGCGCTCAGATTCCCGTCATTCTTGGTCACCCATTCCTTGCCACTTCAAACGCAATTATTAATTGCAAGAATGGTGTCATGAGTATGTCTTTCGGGAATATGACATTAGAAATGAATATCTTTTTCAACACAGGCAGACGGTTAGAAGATGATGACGATTCCCATGACATTAACATGATTGACACTTTCGTGGAAGATAGGACACCCTTTACCTTATCCTCTGATCCTCTAGAGACGTGCCTGACCTACTCCCATGATTTTGATGATGACATGATCAGGGAGACGTGTATCATGCTTAATGTTGCGCCGGTACTTGAAGTTAACCAATGGAGGCCACAATTTGAAGAGTTACCCCAAACTGATGAAGTGCCTCTACCGTCTAACCTCAAGCCACCGAAGCTTGACCTAAAACCTTTGCCCTCTGATTTGAAATATGCATATTTAGGTCAAGATGAGACATACCCAGTGGTAATTTCTGCCCACCTTGAGAGAGAACAAGAGTGCTCATATCTACTCTCCTTGAGCATAAGAGAGCCCTTGGATGGATGATTGCGGACCTCAAGGGAATCGACCACTTGATTTATACTCACCGCATTTATCTTGAGGATAATGCGAAGACCGCTGGGCAATCATAATGTAGACTAAATCCAAACATGAAGGAAGTAGTTAAGGCGGAGGTTCTTAAACTATTGGATGTGGATATCATATACCTTATATCTGATAGTCAATGGGTGAGTCCAACTCAGGTGGTTCCTAAGAAGTCCAGGATCACCATCGTAGCCAATGCCAATAATGAACTCGTGCCAACTAGAGTTACTACTAGTTGGAGAATGTGCATTGACTACAGGAAGTTGAATACCATCACGAGGAAGGACCGCTTTCCTTTACCCTTCATTGATCAGATCTTTGAGAGGTTAGCTGGTCATTCCTATTACTGTTTCCTTGACGGGTATTCGGGCTACAATCAGATAGAGATCGCCCCTGAAGATCAGGAAAAGACTACGTTTACATGTCCCTACGGCACCTTTGCTTACCAAAGGATGTCATTCGGACTATGTAATGCCCCCGCCACCTTTCAGCGATGTATGATGAGTATTTTTTCTGACATTGTGGGGCAATATCTAGAGGTCTTCATGGACGATTTCTCTGTCTTCGGTCCATCTTTCAGCGAGTGCTTAGAAAGTCTTAAATGTGTGCTGAAAAGATGTGACGAAAAGAACTTGGTACTTAATTGGGAGAAGTGTCATTTCATGGTTCATAAGGGAATTGTCCTTGGACATATTATCTTGTCAAAAGGAATCGAGGTGGATAAGGCAAAAATCGATCTTATCTCTAACCTACCTCTACCCAAGAACATACGGGACGTGCGATCCTTCTTAGGACACGCCAGGTTTTACAGAAGATTCATAAAGGACTTTAGTCTCATCTCTCGTCCTCTATGTAATCTACTTTAAAAGGATGCATCTTACGAGTGGACTAAGCCATGTCAGGAAGCTTTCACTAAGCTTTAGGGCATATTGACCAGTGCACCCATCATACAGCCACCCGACTGGAGCATCCCTTTTGAACTTATGTGCGACGTGTCTGATTATGCTCTTGGGGCGGTTCTAGGGCAAAGAAAAGATAAGAAACCCTACGTTATTCATTATGCAAGTAAGACTCTAAATCCTGTCCAAGTGAACTACTCGACTACGAAAAAGGAACTCTTGACCGTAATGTTCGCTTTGGACAAATTTAGGTCTTACTTGATCGGATCCAAGATCATTATTTACACAGATCACGAGGCGCTCAAGTATCTTCTGTCTAGGAATGATGCTAAACCCCGCCTGATAAGATGGATCCTTCTACTCCAGAAATTTGACCTAGAAATAAAAGATAAAAAGGGAGTAGAGAACGTAGTAACTGACGACCATCTTTCTCGCCTTAATCCCTCTTATTCCCTTAAGACGACACATATCAATGACATGTTCCCTGCCGAACAATTGTTCAGAGTCTCCCATTCACCTTGGTTCGCTGATATCACTAATTATCTTGCCATAGGTTTCATGCCGACACATTGGACTGAGCAAGATAAGAAGAAATTTTTCACCGAGGTGCGCAACTTTTTCTGGGATGATCCTTATTTGTTTAAATATTGCCCAGACCAAATCTTAAGGAGATGTGTGCCAGACGATGAGCATCAAAGTATCATCTCCTGTCAGTCCCAGGCATGTGGTGGTCACTTTTCTGCTAAAAAGACCACGACCAAGATTCTGCAGTGTGGCTTTTACTGGCCCGCTATGTTCAGGGACACTCATGAGTTTTGCAAAGCTTATGAGCGTTGTCCCATCGAAATATGATGCCCTTGAATCCCATTCTTATCATAGAGGCATTTAATTGTTGGGGCATCGATTTCATGGGACGATTCCCCCAATCTTTTGGAAATCTATATATTTTGCTCGCCGTAGACTATGTCACTAAATGGGTCGAAGCGATTCCATGTCGGAATAATGACCATCGCACGGTCATTAAATTCCTAAAAAAGAACATCCTTTCCCGATTCGGAACGCCTCGAGCCATCATTAGTGATGGGGGCTCACACTTTTGTAATAGACCATTTGAGAGTTTAATGAAGAAATATGGTATCTCTCATAAGGTGAGTACCCCATACCACCCATAGACAAGTGGGCAAGCTGAGATTTCCAATAGGGAGATCAAACATATTTTGGAGAAAACAGTTAACCCCGATCGTAAAGATTGGTCAATCTGATTGACTGATGCCTTATGGGCCTACCGTACTGCTTTTAAAACCCCTATTGGAATGTCTCCCTTTAGACTTATCTATGGGAAGGCTTACCACTTGCCTGTGGAGTTGGAACATAGAGCCTACTGGGCAATCAAAAATCTAAATTTCAATCTGGACAACGCTGGCTCGCTATGCAAACTTCAGTTGAATGAACTCGAAGAAATCCAGAATGACGCGTACGAGAACTCGAGAATTTACAAGGACAGGATGGAGGCGTTTCATGATCAACATATTCTGCGAAAATCATTCACGCCTGGTCAGAAAGTCATTTTCTATAATTCTCGATTACATCTCTTTTCGGGTAAGCTTCGATCTCGTTGGACCGGCCCTTTTACCGTTATCACCGTTTATCCTCATGGGGCTGTTGAGATTCGGAATCCCAACAATAGCAATGAGTTTAAAGTGAATGGACATCGCCTAAAGTCATTTGTCGATAAATTTGATGCAGAGGACATGTCCATGCCTCTGACTGATCCTGTTTACCAGGATTGATCTCCTAGTCTGATGGAGGTATAGGTAGGTTTACTGCTTTCATAAAACTAGGTTAGTTTGTTTTATGTTGTTCTAGGTTAGTCGGTTTTATGCCATTAGGTTAGTTTGCTTTCTACATTGTTTTAGGATAGGTTGCTTTTGTTGGTTTCTCTCGTGCTAACTTGCTTTCATGCTGAGATCTTTGTGGAAAGCCTCTTGATTCTTTCGTCCAGGTACTATCTTTCTATCACTCCTCTTTTACTTTCGTTGTCCCATGTGCATTGCAGGCTTATTTCTTTTACATTGAGGACAATGTAGATTTTAGGTTGGGAGTGGGCGATTAGGTCACCTAATAAGTGTTTTCTCGGTCTTGAGCAACATTTGTGAAAATTTTTAAAATTTTGCTGGATATTCTAGTGCATTCGAAGTGATTTCGACGGCCATCGTTGATTGAGAATTATGAGATACGGAGTGTTGGGGATTTACGTCTCTTGGCTTTAGCTGTCTGATAGATTCCACGGTTGAGTTCGAATTATCAATCCATGATTAGAAGTTTTAAACATCTCGCTTACACATTGAAGTTTCAGTTAGATATTGAAGGAATAACCTGGTAATCCTTGAGCATGAAAGGAACCAACTTGAGAAAAATTGGGAAGGGTTGGGCGAATGGTCTTCACCATAGGTTTGCTCCCTATAGTTGAAGGTTCGATTCCCCAAGGTTGACATTCGAAAAGGGATGGGCCACTGGTTTTCACCACAGGTTTGCTCCCTATAGGTGAAGATTTGATTCCCCTCTTTGGTGTTTTTTAAATGGAAAAATTAAAAGTTGGTAAGATGATCTATGAGGCAGGTTTTGGTTTAGGTTTTGGTCACCAATGATATCATGAAATAGAGAAGTGCATCTTAATGTTGTTAAGCCGAGATTACACTATACACACATGGATCTTAATGTTTAGAAAATTTCTAAATTATGGATTAATACTTTGAACTTGATTATGAAGTCTACCGTGCTTGAGTCTAGGAGAAATTTATGCCCAACATTCATAAATCTTAGAATTCTAGTATCTGGATTGTTTTTCACAAATCACTCGAGTTCGTAGAAATTGCCCTGTAATTCTCAACTTATTTTTTGCATACTTTGCTCGGGACTAGCAAAATGTTGGTTGGGAGTTGTGTTGAGGGTCAAATATTGCATATTAGACCCCAATTATTACTCGATTTTGCGAACATGATACTGTTTAACGGCCTATTTTAATCGTGTTTGTGATGCAGGGTGTATTTAGAAGCCTAGACTGAAAAAGGGTACTAAAAGCGTGGATTTGACGCTCATAAATCACCAAGGCAAGGGATGGACTCCAAAGGACCGAGATTGAAGAATTTACACGCCCGGGATTCGAGAAAATCCCGTACTTCACACTA
The DNA here is from genome assembly GCA_021015155.1 of Magnolia officinalis. NCBI lineage: Eukaryota > Viridiplantae > Streptophyta > Magnoliopsida > Magnoliales > Magnoliaceae > Magnolia > Magnolia officinalis. The sequence continues at coordinate 6,991,950 of JAJHSJ010000001.1, read as the reverse complement.
AAGGAGCCTGAAATTCGTCCAGAATGCAAGATCACAGGGTTCCCACCATCCGTTCGGCTCGAAACTTCATATATGGCCTGAGGACCATAATTTAACCGTACACGTCAAATTTCAGCCATTGGATCCTTGTGGAAGTGGGCCAACGGATAGATCAGCCCATGAATTTCTGATTTGGGGCTCGCCTGGTATCTGGAAATGCTTCAATTTTGGTCTCAACCCCTTAAATGGGGCGGCACAATGGATGGACGGATTGGATCTTCCAAGAAATGTCACAAGTGGACCCCACTTGCAAGTACACGCGCATCACTTGAGTGCACTAGGTGTGCACCGCACTAGCCAAACCGGTCAACGAACCGCTGACCGAAGAGATTTGGAAAGCCATCCTCTCCTGCTACGTAATGCAAAACAGAGACCTGCGTGTGATTGTTGTGGGCCACCATCTTGAGTTAATGGTCCGATCCGGACTGTCCATTGGAATCCCACAGGTCCATTGACCAAGGCCTAGGTGGAAAAATTCCAAGAAAGAGCGAGGATCTGATTTCGGCCGTTCAAACAGAAGATAGACGGTGCAATGAAAAAATCCGTAGGCCACACCAAATCCAATCCGAAACTAGCCATTTCCAAATGGTTTTTCGATGTGCATCCAATGGACGGAGTGGATTTCTCCGTCGACATTGATCATGTGCCCCACCACTCATCAGCGTAAGAGGAATTGCGCAGACTGCGCGCGTCCGAGGAAACCGCCCGATCCGACATGATGGGCCACCAAACAAGGGATCAAACTGATGATCCAGACCGTCCAAGTTGAGAAGATGATGATTTCGACCGTACCTGTGAGGTCGGAATTTGCGGAATGGACAACCTTCGTCTCGAATTCAGTTCAAATGCAAGATGTTTGTGCGTTTTTGGCTGCGTAACCTCTCTATTTCCACCAACTTGCTGAACCGACGCTTGTGCGAAAGAGTTCCACCGACTCCAACCCTTACTCCTAGCCGACCTCCATTGTATATAAAAGGACGTTAGAGAGAGAGAGAGAGAGAGAGAGAGAGAGTTTGTTTTAGAGTATTTTAGAATTTTCATTTGTTTTTGCTTTAATTGCTGGTTTGGTTTTATTATGATTTTTGAGAGTTCTAGTCCAATCATGTTGGGCTAAACCTCTTAGCTAGGGCTAAGAGGTGAAACTTGTGGCGTGATGGGAAGACTCTACGACTCTGATTCATGCTAGTTGAACTGATTTTGATTTAGTTTGATTTTAAGGAATGCCTTTAGTTTTTAATGGTTTGTTGTGATTGAAATTACAATTGATCTGCGACGGCTTTGAGTATTTCCTTTCCCTTATTATGATTATGAAGTCAGGAAGCCCTGTTGTTCACCATCGCCCCTTGGACATGGTTGTATGATGGAATCCTTCCTAACATTCATACATCTCTCAGATTGGTTGTGGATTGGTTTAATTCTGTTGTTTACCTTGTCTCATGGGCATGGTTTTGTGATGGAATCCATTCTAATTTACATCCATCTTATTTCTTGAAGACTAGATCAAAGGAAGTTCAGATTTGATTTTTATGGTTACATCTTCCAACTGGATGAAGATGGGACTCTAAGTCCAGTTGAGTTCTTGAATCAAGCATAGATCTCCTTGATCTCTACAAGTGGATCCTCTGAATCACTAGTTTCCCACCTTTGAATTCTACAAGTTTTGGATTACTATTTCACCATTATTCACTCATATTCACCTGATTTAGATTTCATCTTATTCTAGTTCTAGTTCTAGTGACTTTCAGATAACGTACAAGGTTCGGTCCCTGTGGATTCGACCTCGGTCTTACCGAGATTATTACTACATCACAACCCTATACTTGGGGTGTGAACATTGCCCATGAACAACACGGCTGTATCAGCCCGCATTGGCCTGAAGCAGCCCATTACAAGAGCAATAAGGGGCTACGTAGGGCTGTATTGGTGGTAAACGATACAATCCCTGAGACTGATTTAAAACCCTCATCATAGAGGATGGTACTTGAAGAAGCCTAAGAAGCATGAGCATACCTTCCCTTCCTCAGCCTGTTTAGACACAACTTTCGATAACTCCTGCATTCACAAGAAAAAGTAAAGAAGAAGAAAGTAAGACAATAGATTGATTCCTTGGACAATATCTGTAGTATAAGTGGTTAGTTGTAACTTGTAACTATAACTTTTTACAGGTACATTTTATTCACTAGGATAGATACAACAAAATGTGATTCATAAAATAACCCTTTTCCATAAGAAAATAAGATGTGAAAAGACACATACCTTCCTTCTTTCAGTTGTCAACTGTGGGATAGTCAATCGGATCACTTCGCCATCGTTGTTTGGAGTTAAATCAAGATCAGAACTAACTATGGCCTTCTCGATAACTTTTAAGCTGGATGCATTCAAAAGCATCAAAGATTTTTGAAAGCTTTGCAAACCCAAAAATTAAATCAATGCATAAGTCCTACCTAGATTTGTCATATGGCTGGACAAGGAGAGAGCTTCCATCTGGGGCACTAATTTGCGCAATGCTCTTCAAGCTCACCGGACTTCCATAATACTCAACCTGGAATGTTAATGTATTATTAGTTTCGAGCAAGCATCCTATATAACATGATTAACATCTCAAACAACAGCGAGCAGGGCAAGCATGGTATAATACCTCATTAGTCACCATAAGCATTTTGAAAAAAAAAAAAAAAAACATATACCAGAAGAAAAGTCACCATTAACTTTTCATCTTAATTGCATGTGTTTGCATAATTTCATGAATGCTGAAATATGAACTAATAACTAATATAAAAGAACCCACAGGCATGCTAATCCTCTTGTTAGAAAGTGAAAAATGTAAACTAGGATTTAATCAATCCACGTAAAATGTGTCAAGTCAGATTGTTTGCAAGAACCAATTTAGGTCGTTTAAGCTTCAATTTTTTTTCCTAGGACCTTATAATGGTCTAGCATCTCCTTCGATCCTATCCAAATCCAAAAAGCTTTGAAATGTAAAAAAGGTTTCACAAAACACCCTTTTGTTTGTTTGATTTATGTGTTCTCATGTATACGTGAGTAGCTATCTCCTGATAGTACATTTAATGAAAGTAATAGATTTAAACGAAAGCAATATTCAGACAGATTGATTATTCATTATTTCAATACAGATACATTCACTGATGTTAAGAAAGCAATGAAATAAATTTCTGCATACCTCAACCCGGTCAAGCATGGTAGGATTTGCTCTTCCTGTTCTTACTGCATTGAAATTTGTGCGAATTGTTTCAACGGTCTTTTCCATTCTTTCTTTCTGGAAGCCAACCAAAGTCATGAAAGGCACCATCAAGCAAAATGCTTTGAAAAACCAAAATGAAAACTCGTTGTTAACAAAATAATTGAATAATCAATGCAACTAGAAGCGTTTCAGGATGGGAACTGTAGGGAACTGCCCCAGCTGACCATACTTAAGTTGAACAGTTGTTATAACAAGACACAGAGGCACTTACTACATCTTTCTCAATCAACGATTTTTCGGCTTCTATTTCTTCCATGGTCGCACACCTCCATACACCTGTTCTGAAGAAGAAGTAGCAAAACGAACAACTTACAGGGTGAGGGCATGCAACTGCATCAACAAAATCTCGTTTCTAAAAAAAAAATGAATGAATTTAACCAGGTAAGTGATATTCATGCCCACCCTTTTTAACACATGCACCCACCTTTTTTCTACAGTTGGTAATACAATTGTAGGTATCAAAAGGGGAGGGTGTAAAATGTGGGCCCCCTATATGTATTGTAAATTAGAAATAATTGCGCACAAATAAAACAAAACCAAGAAAAACAGGATAGGCTTCCTGAGTAAAGAATAACAAAGGTTGCTAGCTCTTGCCTCTTTTTTACCAAGTGTTTTGTAGCAATGGACTTGCTGAAAATTTTACTGGTGGCATCCTGAAGTCTTACATAATTTGCGCTGGAGCTCCACGAAAACGTGTTTGTGCAGGTGGAAAGACACTTAGCATAATTGTTTCCTCCACAGTAAGGACCTGAAATTTCTCTGTTGTGATGTTGGGTGTATCTGAATAATCTAGAAGAGATTTGGAAAAGGAACAAAAAAAAAAAAAGACCAACCATATAATACTCCACCGAATGTATGTAGAATACAATCTGGGTTTCAGCTTGTACAAGTGGGGCCCATGGCACAGTGATCCAATCATCGATATTATGGGCCACAATGTGGATGGCCCATGTAATAAAAAAATCCAGCAGATTGGAGGAATCTAAGCCCTTCAATAGGAGGAGAACAAATAGATGGTTAAGCAAAATGGTTCACATTCAACCCAAAAAAAGCCAACTATTCTATAGATAGTTCTTCCAATCTGGGGGATCTTCCGTGCTTGGCCTACCAATGATGAGGCCCACCATTTCAAATGTTTTGTTTGGATCACTAAACCATCTCCCCTATTTACAAACTAAAACCTGAACAATATTGCACAAACCTTCGAGCAAGCATCCTATATAACATCTCAAACAACAGCGAGTCGGGCAAGCATGGTATAATAGCTCATAGTCACCATAAGCATTTTGTAAATAAATAAATAAAACATATACCAGAGGAGAAGTCACCACTAACTTACAACTCCGTGTCAAAGTGCCAAAAATCAGGGCAAGTTGGATGTTCCCAATTCTGAAGGCAAATATGATGCACTACATCCAAATCATCGGTAGGATAAAAATGGGACCTCTCACTAATGATTTGGAGGAGAAAGAAACAGGCTTACAGGAACCTGCATAATGCAGGTTTGTGTTTCCACTCGGCCTCAAGCAACAAGCATATTGTGTATGCCATGGAGGCCCCGTCAGCCACCATTTGGAGTTACACTGAAATGCACCATGTCACCATTATTATGCTATCTTAAATCAAATCATTCTAACCTTATAGAACAAATACAAAAGGATTGAACTAAGAAATAGAAGTTTTAACTGAGCCTAGCATTGAGAGAGAGCCAACTCGCTAGAGCCTGATTCTACCATTCCACTCTTTCAATGACCACATCCTCGGTTAAACAATAGGCAAATCTTTTCTTTCTATTTCCACCCACATGCTTTTGGGCCTTCCCCTTTCCCATTTAGAGCCTTCAACGTGAACCAACTCACTCCTAAATGGAGCGGCTTTTTGTCTCTGTTGCACATGGCCAAACCATCTAAGTCTATTTTCCTTCATCTTCGGGGTCATTTGGATGCCTGTAAATGGGGCAAGTTGTTAATGATTTACAGGGAAATCATTTACCCTCTGTGTTTGGATGACATTTTTTGCCTGTAAATGATTTACAACATTTACCTCCATTTCATTTACAGGCAAAAAGGTGAGATTTCATTTACAGTCTCTCCATTTACAGCCTAACAGCTATAAATGGAAAGATTGGGTCTCCATTTACAACACTTAAAACAATTTACAGGCTATCCAAACACAAACAATCATTTACCTGCAAATCATTTACAGCTTAAAGCCAAATAGGACAAGTTGTAAATGATTTACACCTGTAAATCATTTGCCACTTAAACCATTTGCAGGCATCCGAACAACCCCTTATTACCTCTTGGTGCTACTCCTAAGTTTCCGCGAACACATTCATTTCTAATTATGTCCTTCCTCATCTTGCTAGTCATACATCCCAACATCCTCATTTCAGCTATGCTCATCTGATGAATGTGTTATTACTTCACTGCCCAACATTCAGATCCATACCACATGACCAGTCTTATTGCTATCCTATAAAATCTCCCCTTCAATTAGATTCATATGCAGAAATTACACAGAAATCCAGAGGCACATCGCCACCTAAACCCCAGCTCTAATTCTATGAGCAAAATCCTTCTCAATCTCTCTGCTCTCCAAAATTATCAACCCAAGATATCGAAAATGGATTTTGGGTACTTGGGTCAGAAATCTCAACTAATTCCCCATTCATTCCTAGTGTTACTAAAATTGCATTACATACACTTTGTTTTAGTCCAACTGATTCAAAACCTTTCGGCTCTTAAGCACTCCTGCACTTAATTATCGCAATCTAAAATCAATTAAACATCCAAACATGGCATTGATTAAGTAAATAAAAATTATTTCAATGCATGGTAGAAAGTCATACTAACAGCATCAATTAGATGATTTTGAGCCACATGGTTGTCACCAGAGCATCACTTAATTAGTGAGAATACTTTCATTGGTAAGAACTAATCAGTCCCTGCCCCATAACCAGATTGCAAAGACCCGTCGCTTGTTGACTATAAGATCATCAGTCCGAAGCAGCACATCAGTCACTAACTTATGTAATATATTTCCATTTTGTACATGCAATGGCACTTTCGTAAATACTCTCCGTATGTAAATTACTTCATAACATAAACCTTAATTACATAAAAACGGCATACTCAAATAAACCCTAGTATAAGCGAAAATTACAGCGGAGACACTAGAATCTGAACAATTGCAAGCAAGGTAAAAAGGAATAAGAGATTGGGTAAAAGTAAAAGGATTGAAAGCTTCGTAAAAGAGAAATTCAGAAGAAAAGGGCAAAGAAGGATTGTAGCAGATGAGATGAAGCTGACCTGTTCTGGATAACATGGCTTTAGGAGCATTTAGTTTCGGAGTAAGAGATGTAGCAGCTGATGAAAGTTGCGTCGTCATTTGGGTTGGGTTTCTCAAAATTTCAGGGTTCGAATGTCAAGAGGCGGAAATTCAAGAACGAGGGGTTGGAAGATGGAAATGCCAAGGAGCAGAGAGGAGTACACGTCGTGAGGATAAGGAGGGAAATTAAATTATCCTCGGCTCGTGGATGCGTGTACTATCCTCGGGCCCTCAGTCACTGCAAGCGGGGCCCAGGTTCGGGTGATCTAAGCCGTTCATACGATGGACCACTGTTGGAGATACTATTAATCGTGTATTGTTTTCTTGACCTTCTGGTCACGGATTTAAAGGTTAAGACTGTCTTCTCTGAGGTATTTTTAGACTATGACCCACCCACAGTGGGGACAATAAGATGAACGGTCCGGATCACTGAACTGTTGCCCTACTATCATGAGCTCAGGTACTGTTGATATGGTAAAGAGAATTTTAGATGCTCTGGGGGAGTGGGATGGTTGATACGTGGGCACAAAGAAACTGTGCACTTAGCAGGCAGGTGGTTCAAATTAAACCGTCCAAGTGGTAAGCTCCACTTTACATGGGTCAGAAAACAAAACTTACAGTGATTTTGATAACACAGATAGTCGACTGTGAGACATGTATTTGATGGTTGAGATTTACCGTAGCTGACAGTGGAAACAAGTGTCCGAGAATCAGAGATCTTGGATGATTGTCTATGTATGGTGGATCCATAAACAGTTTCATTTGCATTAATAGACACCATGCGTACAACTTCCAAGTGCCTGCGTATCAGCCATTACACTTTGCCCGTGTAACAAACAACTCCGTCGTGTGGGGGATCCACGTCTCCAGTGGATGAGAGGGGAAATGAAGGAGGAAGCACATTTATCCATTTCAATTAGGGCTGTCTACGGGCTAAGCTGTCCGTCAGGCTTTTGGGCCTAGCTCTGTCTTGGGCTGAATTTGGACTAGCGTATCAAGCCCGAGGGCTGGGCTTACAATTCAAAACCCGTTTTTGAATCGGGCCGAGCTCAGACTACATACAACACTGTCAATGTAGGCCGAATCTGGCCCAGACCGGCCCATTAAGGCTTGGAAGGGTAATTTTATAATCTAAAAAAAAAAACTCCCATTTTTCTTTCACCCCAGACAACACCTCTCTCTCTCTCTCTACTCTAATCAACCGATGCCGCTCTCTTCTTATTTGGGCTCAGGATCGGGCCTAGCAAAATATATTCGGCTGAACTATTTTAGCCCATTATGAGCCTGGGGTAGACTTGGGTCTCACTTCGACAATGCAGGTTAGGCTTGGACAGAGATCAGCTAAGTTCCAACTTAGCCCATTGATACTTTAATTGCAAAAGAGTTGTATAATACATTTATGGAGCCAATGACTGAATTGGGGCCCTGCCCCCGCTCCCGACCACATGGAGATCCAAGTTGTCTGGTCTTTTCCATTTCATATTCTCTTCAAATATGGAAGGTGCAGGAGTCAACTTCAGTTTCAAATAGCTTATTAAGTAAAACATGCGTTGGTGCTTACGTTTTTCAGTTATGTCAATGTATTAGGCTTGATACACATGTATTGCAAAAGAGTTATATAATACTATGTCAGTGTATGAGGCTTGATACACATGCATTTCGAAATTGTACAGGTCTCATACATCAACTAAATTAAACAATATAAATTTCCTTAACTCTAACTATAGCACCCTTGTGATATTTGTATGACACCTACTCCTTCCCTCCGTTCTTCTAGCTCATCTTAAGATATAAGTTCAAGCATAAAGTATATCTAAAACTCAAGTGAGTCACACCACTAGAATAGTAGAAATAGAAACGCATACCAGTTAAATCTCTCTCTCTCTCTCTCTCTCCATGATATTTACATTCCATCCAACTCATTCATAAGTTGATTAATTACCAACAAAATGAGGAAAAAACACAAATATCAACTTGACCCAGAACTTACAGCTCACTGACTTTTGAATCGGCTGAGATCTCATCCTAACATGAGATGGTGTACCAATGGATGTATCATATATAACAAAGATATCAAGGTGGCCCCACAGAGCTTCAGGTTAAAGGACTCAATGACTCGTTCAACCCAACCCAAGTCAGGGCTGAAGCGAGATGACTCACTTGAGTGTCGGGTAGCTAGGGGCGTCTCATGGCATCAAATCAGATTCGGTATCTGTCTAATCAAACATCACTTGAATGAGTCGGGATCCTCTGTTATCTGGTCAACAGGGATTTCTTGTTAACCTAATGGTGAAATCTCTGTTGACCAGATAACAGAGGATCCGGACTCTGAATGAGCCATCAAACTCATTAGAATCTTAGAATCATGGTTACTCAGTCAGACCAAATCAAATTGGCTGAACAATATTGAGTCAAGCTCGGCCCAGCTCAGCTCAGCTCGGCCAGCAAGCTACTTAGCTCAAACCTGATCTGGCTAGATCTTCAAGCCTGACTCGCCAACTCAACTTGGTTTACTCAGCAGCTTAGGCTAACTCAGAGCCGAGTTCGAGTTCAAACCTATAAGCTAAGTTTGAATTTAGGTTTTAGTGTATATATATATATATATATATATATATATATATATATATATATATATATATATATGCAAAATATTTATACTAAGTGAGCCCAATCCGAGAGTCGAATCAATTTGAACCGAGTCAAGTTCCAAGCCGAGTTGAGTCGAGCTTGGTCTAGGTTAGACTGGGCTCAAAAAAATTTCGAGTTCAAAAAATCAGCTTAAGTCAGCTTGAACCCAGTTTTGACCCAAATTAAGTCGAATTTTTCCAAGTTGAGTTGAGCAAGTTAACCAAGCTAACTCATTCATGCCTTTAATCTGAAGTCATCTTTACAACCTGACCTAATTACATGTGATTATTCCTGATTTGAACAACCCAACCCAACCATACTGAACTGGGTTAGGTAAATTGGGTTCAACGTTGAGCCGAACCCGAGTTGCAGCCCTATTATGAAATCATGGTGGGCTTGAACAAGAGCTTGACATCAATGGACGAGTAGCTTGTAGACATAACACTACATGGAGTCCATGCATGACGACAAACCACCATTATGGACCGTCTACTTCGTGGACCTTTCATTATTATAACTCTATGTTTCAATTTGAAGGAAGATGTTTTGTTTTCAATGATATAAGCTATTAGCTTTGTTAAGCTCACACACGTGTGCAATAAAGTTCATGTACATGCCACACATGCCAGCATGGTAAGATATCTACCAGATCCAATGAATCCATCATAAATGAACCATTATATTGAAGCAGATTGATCCACTGGTCAGGTGGGCCATAGTTTGCAAAACAAATGTATGCCCTAAAAAACTTGTCCGAAGTTTCTAACCCATCCACTTTGTTTCTGATATTGGGTCCCACATAATGAATGGACTAGATTTATTTTTGGGAAAGACATAGAATGCCAGACCAACCTAGTGGATGGATTAGATCTTGCACTTATGTAACATAGTGGCACGTGTGGCATGTACACGAGCTTTATTTACACTTGGGCGCTTAGCAAAGCTTAAAAGTTATAAATAATAGAAAAAAAAAAAACACTTTCACCCTCATGCATGGATTATAAAAAATAAAAAGCATAAAAAAGATATCCATTAAATAAAGATTATTTTTATTTTTTAAAAGGTTTGCTTTTTTTGGTGGGCACACGTGTTCATTGTGTAAGCATTAAAACACACTCCACCAAATATATCACGTGCATCTAATGAAAAGGACTTGGTCATTTAATGCACACATGTTTCTACTATGAAAGAACATTGAACCTTATGAAGAAGATAAACTTAGATTTTTTTTTTTTTTTTTTTTTTTTTTTTTAAAGTTCTCTCTCTCTCTTTTACTACCTTATCCTTTCTCTAATAAGAATAGGTTTGTACGGCTACCGTTACGTGTATTGAGTCAAGGACAAAGACTTGTAGATTCGTAGGTGATAGCATACAATTCATCTACGGATATGTATGGAGTCAAAGACAGAGACTTATAGATACGTAGGTGATGGTTTACGATCCATCGAATTCGATGGATATCCCATATCATTGCGTCTCTACGGTCGCTGTGAAATGGATTGGAGAGTTACGTGTGATACTCCTCCCAATAGAAAAGAAGTATGGTACCTTTAAGCCCTACACAATTGTGTGTCCAAGCACACCTAGTAGTCCTGCACAAGTGCTTTAATGGATAATCCAAACACGTTTAAATTCTTGCCTGGACATGGATGCCATGTGTGGTCCACTTTGAAGCAATGCTGATATTTTTTACGCTTTGGTCATTTTAGCACCATGATATACACGAATTATATATATGGGAAAAGGTACAATGCACTCGAGCTGATTTTAATGTCCCATGAGATCGATCTGTGTGGGCCACACCGTGATGCGTTTCGAGCATCTACCCTATCAGTCAGATGCACCATTCCATCGTGGGCCTTGGTCTCAAAAATCAGCTCAATCAGTGACTTTTTTGGGCCACACCACATACAGAAGTGGAGAGGGGCCGTGCACCATTAAAACATTCATGGGACGTTTTTTGGGCCCACCGGGATGTAGTTTGCAAATCCAGCCCATCCATTATGTGTGTCCCACTTGGATGAGGATTCAGACCAAGTTTCAACAGCATTCAAAACTCAGGTGGGCCACACCAAGTACTCATGGGACGTTAAAATTAGCTCAAGCGCATTGTACCTTTTCCATATATATATAATTCGTGTATCTCCAAGACCTAAGTGTTGAAACGAGGTATCTCCACTCAGTTTGCCAATTGAGCTATGGATCTGGTTGTGAAATATATATATATATATATATATATATATATATATATTATATATATATATATTATATATATATATATATATATATATATAGTCTACTAAAACTATTGATACAAGCTCATTGCAATCGTCACTACATTTGTCGAAGGAAAATTAGGCGTGATTAAAGATGTAAGTGCTCCCAATAATATAAATTTTTCACATGAATACATGATATGAAAATTAATTATATGCCAATTGTTGTCACTCATGATAAGCTCTAAACAATCTTGCCACCTCTATTAAGAAATGACTACTATTTTATGTGCATATATTGATGAAAATAATGAACAAAAAATATAATATTATAAAATTAAAATCATTAACCAAATTTAAATAAATTCAAATGTCTACATAATTGTAGCGTCTACGTATAGAGATTTATAAACAACTGCTAATTTTGAATCCTCTCTCTAAGAAACTATAAATAAATATTCTTTAACTTAGATAAATCTTTATTGTTATTTGAAAAGAACATTGTATTGTATTGTATACATATGCATTGTTCTTTTATAATAGATAAAACTGTAAGCATATGTATTATTCTTTCACACAACAGCTTACTTGATCAATATGAAATCAAAATCCGATGTGAACTTTGTGTCGTTGATAAGGCATTCAACATAGTTTGAATGTGTATATTTGATCAATTTCAACTAATCAACCTATCTATAAGTGAGCATAAGCTCCTTAGTTTTTTATAAGTACCATATTATATTCTTTGTAACTTTTTGTACATATACATTTCGATTCACCACATACTCCTAAACATTATTTCCTTCAATATAAGCCACATAAAGTCAAGTTCAAACTTAAAATATTACTTATATATAATACGAGAAAATTTACTCTTACTGATTTCTACACACTAACAAGTAGCATTTTCCTTAAAACTGAGGGTATGTTTATTTTTCTGATTTCTATGATAATATAATGTAAATAAGCCATTATTATTGCTTCACAGTGTTTGTTTAAACAAGTATAACGACACGTAATTCGATGATCAAATGTAATAAGAGACATGTAAAGAAATTTATGATCATTACAACTTTACAATGTAAAATTATTATCTTTATATATACTTCTATCTGGATAAAACATGAGATCCTCGTATTCTTTGGTCTCTATATATTTTGTAAGATCTAACCAATTGCAGAAATCTATGTTATTGGCTACTAGTGACTCGAGGTCAAATATTTCATATCTAAATTCAAATCATTGAGCATACTAGTAAAAGGCTTGAGAAAGGCTCTCGTGAGTGCAATCCCAGCGTTCAGCGTTCACAATTTACAAAATAGTGACTCCATTGGGAATGTGCTAGCTTCACCAGCTACGTCCCGACTCGAAACGTGGCAACCATAACCCTGATGAGGAAGAACTCCTCACCCTCCTGACACTTGAGCTACCTGAGCCATTACTGACAAACCTGGCAGAACGTGTACCCATCCTATCTATGCAAGAATTAGCACAAAGCATGAAGGTGATGAAAGAAATGATGCATCGTCTCATGCAAGACAGAGTTGTATAAAGCACACATATTTTAACTTCTCGAAGAGATTTGCGACGGTATGCCTATGTATCATACAGGATCCATAGGGACCATAGCCAACAGATCTATATATAGATGTTTTATCTTTAAAGGTCATGTTTTGTCTCTTAATTATACAATTTTACTATAATGTACTACCTATGATATATTGAGTAACAATGCTGTACTATTCCATGAGTGTAAAAGTGACGTTCTACTTTTAGTCTTCATGGATTAAGTATGGGTATGATAATGAGAATAGTCATTTATAAATTTTATTTTTTTTTTTTTAAATGATGTTATGCTTTTGTTCATATTATAGATACCTCCAAGAAAAAGAAATATGTGGTAACTCCTAATTTTTTAAATCTTATTTGTTCCCTTTATGCCATTATTTACATTCTTATTCACATGCATAAGATTGGTATACCGAGATTTATCTAATATGGGTTATGCATTAGTGAGTTAATAACTACAACATTTGAACTATAAGATAACATTGACCTTTAAAAAAATGGCATAATTATCATCATAATAAAATCATAGTCTTAATAAACACAAGATTGTTAATAAGTTTTAAATATAAAATTGACCCTAATCGTATCCTATAAAACTTTCCAGCGTCAACCTTCACCTTAGTGTCATTCCCTATGAAGATGTAGCGATCCGTATCACTAGACTTTTTACTCCTTAGAAACATAAGCACGAAAAATATGAGTAACGGCCATTGAATTGACCCACCATGAATACTCGAGTGCATGCATGAAAAATATGATCCCTTGAAACGATCCACGATGAATACTTAAGTGCATTAACTTTAATTTTAAATAAATAAGAACTTTACCTGTAACACCCCGAATTTTCAGGGGCCGTGTAGGAACTCGGCTCCCGAATTCCCATGTGTCATGGGTGCCCTAATGGGCTTCAATTTTAATTACATTTGGATGATCTCATAAACAATAGAGAGTTTAGCAAGGCATGCAGCGTAAGTAAATCATAAAGCAATATCGAGTGCTACTAAATATAAAAGTATCTAAACCACAAATCTTAAGTCATCTAAATAGGAAACTAGTCCCACCCATACATGACCCAAAGCGAATAGGGCCCTGGCTCATACCCTGCGGTAGCCCGAACTCAGACTAGAAGGATCCGCCGAATGTCTGGGAGTAGGGAAGCTCCTCTTCCCTATCAATGCTCACCTCGCTCGGCTCGTCGAGCTCCGCCTCACCTGCATCTAGTAAAAGGTCTGGTTGGTGTTTTAAAACACCATCCCAGAGTGGGAGTGAGTAGCTAACTCAGTGGTTACTATTAGCCTTAAGTTACAACAAGCATCAATTATACAATGAATTTAATGAAAGACATACATTCACAGATCCCTAACTAATCTTGTTAATGCGTATGCATGTATTATGATATGATGTATGTCCTCACAACAACACTCCCTCAAGCGACTTCGTCTAACAATCGCGCATAACCAACCACCCTCATTGCGACCTCAATTGCCGAGTCGCCAATCCTACCTAATGCGATGCATGGATAATGTTAGCCGAGTAGTTAGTTAATTCCGTTCATCCAGCAGATTGAGAAAATTGGTACACCCCACGTATCATTGCCCTCAACTGGTTGCAAGGCCAAGGCCCCTCAACGTGCTAAGTCAGGACCCCACAATCCTTGATCCCATCGGGTTCTCCATCCCCGATTTTAAGCACATGGGGAGTGCTGAGAAGAGGAATCGCTCGCGGTCACTACGGGGAGGCTCGTCACCTCAGTGTAGGCCGACAGCTCGGACACAGTGTCCCATTCCACCATGCCTGGCTCTCGAGTCATGGATCAGCTTCAGATGGTTATCAATGGGCTTCAGTGGTTGAAGGGTGTTCTAGGTTCCATACAGGCGTGAGCAGACATGGTTAACAAACATGGTTGGTCAGTAAGTGGACTAGACCGTGCGAGTTTAGGCGAGTACATGACAAACGACATCGAGTACAAGTGACCCATGTAGTCTAACTACTGTCGCCCTTTCGCATCCGCCCAAATCCACCGATTTAGCCTCAGGATAGTCCTACCAACGGGACCATCTTCTCTCGCCTCAGTTTCCCGATCAACCAGGGGGTTTTGTGGTATTCAATAACACTTCAACAGATCAGGATTTATTAACTACCACGAGTGATGTCATGCATTCATACTTCAAGACATGAACATTCAGGTTATTTCTATAAGTGCAAATACTAACAAAATTACGAGACGAACGTGCATGTGTGTTGTGTAGGTTAGTGAGGAGATCAAGAGCTATAAATCATTCATAACACAAACATACATCAAGAATCAATGCTAGCATAACATACATCGAGGACTAATGCAAACATACATACACAACAAGGATTAATGTAACATCCAAGCTATAAGGAATCATCACACAAGAATCAAGCAATAAATGAACATGCATTCACCAAATTCATGCCCAATCATATTAAGGAACAACAAGCAATACATAACCATTTGGAGGATCTATCATGTAAGGTTTTGACTAGCTTCTCTCTAGGTTATTCAAATACTTCACCCAAGCATTCATAATCATGAAATTCATAGTAAAATTGGTGCTAAGCCACCTAAGGATAGTAGTCCACACCTTGTGATGTTTTGCTCAACTCATGGTGCTCTTAGGGTTAGAGTTTTGAAAAATCATTGAAAGACCTAAACAAGCATACAAGCTTGTGAGATTAGGGACAAATAACTATTAAACCCTATATTACAAGTGAGATTCAACACTTACCCCCAATCATTGCCGAGAGAGCTCCGACGACGGCTCCGGTTACGGCAAGGTGACTAAAGAGAGGATGATAGGGTGGATGTGCACCAACACTCACACCCCAAGCGCTCTCTCTCTCTTCTCCTTTCTCATCTTTCTCTTCTCTCTCTCTCACTTTCTTTCTTCTAGGGCTAATTCGTATGGGGAGAGGGGGTGCCCAAATGAGGCCCTTTTATAATGCCAGATTTGGTGCAAATAGTCCCTAGGGTTGGATTTTTACTATACTAGCCCTACGGGAGGGTTTTTCTAGCGTTTAGGGCCCACTATGGGATGTACATATTAATATAAATCGTAGGATAGTTAGCCCTAATGATGATCTACGTATAGATATGATCGGTCTGCCATTTGGATGCACCGATCGATAGATATGATTAGAAGTCTGTTCAACGGTTACCGATGGTAGATCGGGGCTGCGGCTATACGGATATGAGCTAGGAAATATCCTTACTCCACGTGTGAAGTTTGGTCGTAAACCGACGGTCCGAAATCCTCAACTTTGCATAGGAGCGGACGACCTAATTCACTTAAATTTCAGCTTCTTCCTTTAGGGTATTTAAACTTCTCATGCACTCATCCTTTAGCTTAAGTTGAGCGGTTCTGGACAATACACAGGTCCGACTCCCGCGATGGACATCAAGCCCAGTAAGACAGACATTATTCTATAGTTTTGGAATTAGAGGCCCAACAATGAGCGGTATAGAGTTTGTTCGAAAAATCGGGGCATTTCTTGAATGAATTAGGTATTGAGATTTCTCGTGGGCAATGATTAGGATTTGGATTAACTATGTACATAGTGTGGCCTATTTATAACTAGTGAAAGTGGAGATTTGGTCATGTTTACTCTAAACCGTCGGTTTTATAGGCTAAAAGAGGAACGGGGTTGATTTGGTCTATTAGTCAAGATCTGAGCCTTATCTGACTCGGCTTCAGTTAGATCTTTAATTTAGTTATGATTGTCTTAATTAGTCAGTGATAGGTCGGTTAGATTTGGACCCTACATGAACGAATCCCGAGGCTAAACTCGATGTTTAAGTGATCGGACGGATTCGTTGGCTTCATACGGTTGATTAATCGAACTTGTGCGGTTCTTTACTGGTATCACCCATGTATAAACTAACATTGAGTGTCAATGATCAGTAAGCGATAATATAAGTTAATTACATAAAAACAATTAAGGATTTTTGAAAATCCAGCATGTTACATTACCTTTGTTTTTTCACTTTGCTAATCAAGCCTTATCTTATAAAGCCTTACCTTTATTTTTCTTGGAGTTACCCTTCCAGTTATAGAAATAACATAGTGTTGGGGATTTGTGCTCCGGAAACACACAGATCTAGATCTAGGATAGCAATCCAAAAACGTCAAGCAATCACAAGAGAACACAAAGATTTAACGTGAAAAAACCACGGCACAAAGCGACAGAAATCCACTATGAAAATAAATTACAAGAGAGAGGACTTACCCGATTCGAACAATCTCAAATCTCACCCTTGCTCCACCATTTGATAACCCTAAAACCCTTTTAAGAACCTTTGGAAAACTTTTAGAAAGCTTTAGAATACATTAGAATAGCCCTAGGGACCTCTATTTATAGTTTAGGAAACTTCACTTAAGCACCTAGTTTGGAAAAATCCGGAAACCGCTTCAAATTTACGCAGTCCATGCAGGATCTGCGTAACCTCGACTAGTCGAAGGAGGGCCTCGACTAGTCGAGCAACCCGCTCGACTGGTCGAGTCTAACCCTCAACTGGTCGAGCATCACGGACACTCAAAACATGTGCTCGCTGGACTTTGAGTAGAGCAAGCTCAACTGGTCAAGCGTCCCAGAAGATAGAAGATATCTTCTGACAACACATAGTTCATCATTCTTGCTTTTACCCTTTACTTGCCGATCATCATCTACTAACCTTTGTTTTTTTTTTTTTTTTTTTTTTGCCTTTGACCTAAGAAATTTTCTTTATTTTCTTAGAGTTATATCCATGAGAAGAACAGGAAATGGTGTGAGCACTATCTGGTCAATATCACTTAGGTCTTTCATCTTTCTATACAGTGTGCAATTAACTTAGTTAATGTCTACTTTTTTCTTTTGTGTGTTATAATTGAGCTTAAATGTATCGAATCCAGATAGAAGGATAACTAATATGAGATCATCAACCTTGTATCCTAAGATGTCCAACTTGAGCAACCTTAATTGAGATGCGACGATCAGACATCTTTATGATGTGCTCTCTTAAGTTCCCATCGTCATTGTACTTTAACGAGATAAGTTCAATAAAATGTGTTATCGTCTCCATCTTATTGGATTTGATAAATCTTGTTTCGATTTCCGTGAAAAACTCTATCGCATTCTCTTTTCAGGGTATACCTCCACGAATAGGTTTGGATAAGAAATGCCTTATGATCATTAAACTCAACTTGTTTGATCATTCACACTATTCATACTTGATCACTTCCAAACCGCATTTAATTCAATGAGATCAGGATGTTGATCTACTCAAGCTAAGTTTAGGGTCTCCTTCTACCCTTGAAAATTAGAGCTGGTAAAAGGAGGAATGTTGTTGATCTATGAGTTAATTAAAGTAACATTTACAATTATTATACGAAAGTGTAAATGCTTATATTTGAAATGAATCCCATTAACTTAAGCATGAGTGAAGACTCAATCATACTAATCCTAAATTTAACTATGGAAGCGATCAACTAAATTATCTAGAATAGTGGACCTAAACATCAAACCTAATGTGAGACTTAGTGCATAATCTCAATCCTTTCCTTTGGGTCAAAATCATAACAAAGGGGATTTCATAACATAATGCTAGTTGAATTACAATAGTATGAGCCATACAAACCCAACATCTTTAATATGTTAAGATGGACCAATCTTATGTCATTAACATCATCCACCCTATCCAATTTAGCTCCCACAACAGAATGAACTCCTTTGAATCAAACATTATTCGTTTGGAAACAAACAGTACCTTATTGATCCTTAACGCACAATGATAACATAAGACACCGTACTCTTTGAATCTAAGGATAGACGATGTACCTCAACCATTGCCTACTTTAGTAGAACCCATAACCAATTTGATCCCCCAATCCCTAAAAATAGATCGAATCTTACCCAATCCACGTCCGGTTTGCAGTGGCTGGTGAATGGATGCGGCTATCACATGCGATTTGGGACGCGGTTTGGCCCGTGACCCCACTCCCGCCGGCTAGCAGGTGTCAAAGCTCCGTTAGTCTCATCATGATTTGTGTTTCATCTATGCTGTCCATCCATTTTGCCAGCTCATGATTTTAGGGTACGAGCTCAAAATTAAAGTATATCTAAAGCTCAAAGTGGACCACACCATGCACAAAAAAAAAAAAAAACAAGGACGACAATGATGTCTGACGTTGAAACCTTCTTAGGGCCTCCAATGATGTTTATTTGTCATCCAACATATTTATAAAGTCATACTGATATGGACGAAGGTAAAATATAAATATCTGCTTGATTAAAATGGTAGAATGGCAGGGATAAAACACGTAAATAATGGTGAGGAGCACAGAGCTTTGACATCAACCAGCCGGCTAGTGTTGCTGTCACCAAACGAACCGTGTACGGAGGTCTGGTAGCTCTCACTGTCGAGAATACCACAACAAAAAAATACGCTGATCTAGTCGTTAGGTGGGCCTCTCCTGTACGCAAGAATGGACGGCTTAGATAAATTCACGACTCATTCAAGTTGATTGACACCTGTGTCCCACCAATCAGTAGATGTCTAAATTCAGTGTATGGTCATTTTGGATGCAGATTAGACTACCTAGGTCGGTACAAGCACGTGGCAGATTTGATCCACATAAAGTATATTTGAAAGTTGGTCTAGAGTATTGACTGGCCCATCTCTTTCAACGACCTGGATCCATCCAAATACTATAGGGCATGTCACGTGTGTTTGTACTTTCCTCTGAAATCCACCTCCTTTCTTAGCAACTTGCCTCTTTCATTATTTAAGATTCTCTCCGTCTGCTTGTGGCCCATCAGCTACTGGCGTCAGAACAGGTAAAGTAGTAGTACCCAACACGCGTTTAGTCATTTTCAGGCCGTAGGTACCCAGCCTCGCACGTAGAAATGAGTCACACGTATGCAAGATGAGAACGAATCTTGGGCAATCACAAAAATGTGATTAATGTATTTTGGAAAAAAAAAAAAAAAAAAAGCAACTGCCTGATCATCGGGTAGGCCATACACGTGTCTGATATTGGAGCCATTAATCAGGTTATCCTCACTGTCTGGATAAACGAGGCGAGTAGGATTACGGGGTGACACAGATTCGTACAAAGGAAATGAACGGTTAAGAGATATTAGATAAAATTCCTAATTCATTGTTCCGGTGTGGGCCACCGGATAATACGAGATGTAAAATCTCACCCTGACAAGTAGAAATTACATAAAATTCCTAATTCATTGTTCTGGTGTGGGCCACCGGATAATACAAGATGTAAAATCTCACCCAAACACATGTCAGGCTGATATTCGAATATATAATCTTTTGCTTTAATACCATGTCAAACAATCATTTGTTATAATAGCTTAAGCTTTGATAGTCTAATATATCAATGTATATCAAGGGACTTTATCACTCCAACAAAGTGTCACTCCACCATTTTCAGTATGTTTTCCTGTTTGGTTTCAACCTCGTATTGGTTGGAGTGATAAAGTCCTCTGATATACATTGATACATCACACTCCAAAAGTTTAAGCTTTTAAAGTAAATGATTGTTTGACAAGTATGATAAGCCTTAGGCAGTTTTTAAAGGTAGGGCATTCAATCACCATTGTTTCCTACAGCATTTTTTACCTGAGACGTTCTTAAATTTTGGGCTAATGCAATGAAATGATTTTAAAAAATGGACATGGATATAGAGTAAATACATCAAGGTGGGCCCACGGTTAGGGCTGCACCTAATCTGCTCCAGTGGCTGACGGAGTGAATATATTTGCAGATATTATGGTGGCCCCTCAAGGCATAGAGCCAAAAGGTATTACTGTAAATCTGTGTTACAGAAATTCTCGTTCAAGGTGAAATATCTTGCGAACGTAAGCCTTAATGACTTCGGGGTTTGATTGACTAATCCAAACGACTCATTTCGATTTTATGTGAAATATCTTGTGAACGTAAGCCTTAATGACTTCGGGGTTTGATTGACTAATCCAAACGGCTCATTTCGATTTTATCTTTGCCTCTTTCGTTTTCGCAATCAGAAACGTGTCGTCATTCCAATGAAGTAAACTTGCTCTTCGTCACTTCCTTGAACGCTGAACTTTGAAGACACTTTCGGCGCTTCCCTTCACACATAATGCACGCGACAGGAAGCTTTGAGAGCTACTTTGAGAAACTTCTCACCGTCTGATAAAAGCAAGTGGGCCCAACAGACCATGAAGTGATAGTGATGAGATTGGCCACGCAAAGGAATCTTGCTGTGGGCCAACAACTCTCGAGTCATGTGGTACTCTGCCAGAGCAATATCACGCTTGACACGCAAGCGTACGTGTGTATCATCCATCATACTCTCCCAAACGATCGAATTTTTCTTGTCCTTGACCAGTCATACCATATCCATTGGTCACTTGGCACGTGTACGGCCAGTAGAAACCGTTATCCTAGCAGCTATCAAAGGAGATAAACGAAAGTCCAACTAAACAAGATCAACGGTTGACACTCAACGAGCAAAAATCACAATTTTAGGATGAGGGTTAGATGATCCTCAACCAAAGGATATGCACAATTTCGGTTTGTAGAAGCAGGGTTCATGGTTATGTGGTCCACAATTCCACTTGATTGGACGATTTCCTGAAAACTCCAAGATAGGAAGATCCTGGCCATCAATCAGTTATCTATGTTGTATTCCTGTTATTATCCGTCTAGGTTTAGGCAACAATTTCAAAAGTTAAGATTTTTCCCATCAATGTGAGTTTTGAATCTGGGTCCATCCATGGAGGGGCCAACATTTCAATGGTTTGGATCAGTAAACCATGGGCACACCTCGTACAAACAGAAGACCTGAGTGTACGGTGTATACTCTCCCGTGGAGGATCTTATAATTCTTCTCTCTGTATGTAGCCCATCCAGATCGGGACCACTAAATCAGTAGTTGGGAGCATCACCGTACAGGGAACGGATTTGCTACTCCCCCTAACATCAGCCAATGGCTGATGGTCGGTGCTCTGTGGGCCCCACCATGATGTATATGTTTCATTCAAGATGTCCATCTATTTTACAGATCATTTTACAGTATGAGACCAAAAATGAGGTATATCCCAATGTCATTACGGGAAAAAGTGTTGAATGAGCATCGACCATTAAAAACATTTTTGGGCCAAAAAAGCTTTGGATCAAGCTGATTTTTGTTTTTTCCCTTCATCTGGTCCTGTATGACCTAATCAACAGATTTGATATCAAATAAACGGTACAGTGGGCCTTAGGAGGATTTTAATGGTGGATATCCAATCACTATTGTTTTCATATAGTGTGGACTACCTGAGATTTATATACCACTAATTTTTTAGATCAAGACCTGAAATGATCTTTAAAAATAGACGAACGGAATGGATGAAACACATACATCATGATCGGGCCCACAGTGCACCGACCATCAGCCACGGGGCTGGTGGCAGGGGGAGTAGCCAATCCGTTTCCCACCGTACACTACAACATCAGGGGCGGCGGGTCACAATCTTCAACGACTGGAGGTAGCGAGTTTAGTATTTTCGCTCACACGTGGCGATGGTAACATAATTTCCACAAACGGCACCTTCGCACCAAAATGTTGCCATGTGAATGAGTTGAAACGCCCACAAGATCTCTTGCAATAGTCGGGTCAAAACATGGTGGCCCAGCAACGATCGGCCATAAGGTGCGCCCATAGGTAACTTTTGTCCTGCCGCACCATAATTAAAGACGATACAACCATATATTTAGAGTATCCAATCATAGCAAAAGGTGGGAGCACCAGGATTATCACCTGATGTGAAAATCAGGCCAATTCAGTATGTGGGTGGGCCACACCAATACAATCTGAGCCTTACCATTTTTTGTCCATTGATTTGATGTTGTGTCCGATTGACGAGTGGATGAGCCTGATTTTCATATTATCTGATAATCATGGTTCGGCAGGCAAATCCCATCTGTTCGACTTGGATATTCCACACGTAACGGTGATGGAAAAAAATGAGTGTACCATAGCACATGCTACATCCCTTGTATCGGATCATTTCCTTTGTAATAATTAGGGGTGTACATCGAGTCGAGCTGACCTCAGCTGGACTCGGCTTAGCTATGTCCTTGAGCTTGATTGGCCAGCTCGGCTCTGATCAGTCAGTAACCCAGTAACTCAAGCCAGCTTGGGCCAAGTTCGAGTCGAGTTTATTATTGAGGCATTTCCACAAACGCTTTAACTGTGACTTCAAATTTCATTGTTTTACAAACAAAGATAATAGTTTTACCGGTGCTTTATCAAATACCTTCTAAGTAACATGCAAAAACTTAAAAAGTAAAAAAAAATAAACAAACAAATAAATAAAGATAAAAAAATGTATTTATTTAATGTACATGTCTTGCTTACCACCCATCAAACTTTCCTTACCACCGGCCAAACCTTCCTTGCCACAATCACAATTCGTTGAGTCATTTTATCAAATAGTTGGTGAGCAACATCAATGGCTGAATTATTTAAGCTTTTTGTATGGATTATTGATGAGGTAAAATAATATCATCTTACCCGTGATCATTTTATCAAAAAGTTAGTAAGGAATATCAAGACAATCCACCGGCCAAAACGAGTCACCAACTTGATTGGATCCGAGTCGTGTCAAGCTAGGGCATGCTTGGGCTCTTTTTTAAACTCGAAAAATCAACTCGACTTGGCTCAAACTCAGCTTTGGACGGAGTCAAATCATGCCTTTTCCAGTCCAGTCGAGCGAGCTAACCGAGCTAGCTCGATTCGTGTACACCCCAAATTTAGAGTATCCAATCCTAGCAAAAGGGTGGGAGCACCATGATTATCACCTGATGTGAAAATCAGGCCAATTCAGTATGTGGGTGGGCCACACCAATACAATCTGAGCCTTACCATTTTCTGTCTGATGTTGCGTCCGATTGACGAGTGGATGAGCCTGATTTTCATATTATTTGATAATCATGGTTCGGCAGGCAAATCCCATCTGTTCGACTTGGATATTCCACGCGTAACGTTGATGGAAAAAAGTGAGTGTGCCATAGCACATGATACATCCGTTGTATCGGATCATTTTCTTTGTAATAAACTAATAATTAACACCCAGTTAGCCACGTCTCGGATTTTGAAGGGAGAAGGTGACGCCCCGCCAAGACGGAGACTCTGTAATAAACTATAGAAGTTGAATTGAATCAAACCATCTGCCGTTTGTCGCCTCACGTTGCCTTCGACATCAATACCATACAGTGTCCAATTCCACGCCCGGACTGCCTCCTTGGATTGATCTGAACCGCCATGTTCTCATTGATACCGTATAGAAGCTATGAAGTTATAATCATGCTTCATTGATGATCGTAACCTTTGAATCTTGTATTTGAATATGAGCCATTAAAATTTCATCTTCACACACAATCATTCGTTCAATAATTTTTTCTTACGATAGCCTAAGTCTCATAGAATCCAGAATATCAACGGTTCAGATCATCGTTTCAGATGAACCCTGTGGGTAGAAACAGGCCCATATCGTACTACTGTGGCAGGAACTTGGATTTTGATTTCGGGGGTTTGGTAAGAAGGGAATTGGGTTGGCTGGTGTACCACACACCATGCACCAAGTTCGATAGGTTCCAATCATGACGTATACGTTATATCCAAACGGTCGTCCACTTGGCGAGCTCGTCGCAAGGGTTGAGCCTAAGATCCAAAAATCAAGTGAACCATACTTTAAAAAGCAACGGGGATTGAACGGCTGTCATTGAAACCCTCGTGAGGTCACATAAATTTTGGATTTATACGATGTTAGTTTTTTCACTTCATCCGGGTCTGCGTGACCTTAAGAACAGATTGAATGGAAAGTAAACGTTGCTGTGGGCCCTACGAATTTTTTAACGGTGAGAATCACTGTCCCACTGCTATTTGTGGTGTGATCCACCTGAGCCTTGGAAATTGCTTGTTATTGGGACCAAGATATAGAATGATCTCTCAAAATGGATGAACGGTACTGTAGATATGATAAATACCTCATTGTTGGTCCCACGTAACTTCGGTCTCCTTTGAACCATTCGTAAACTTGGAGCTAGAGGAGTGTCAGGAATCATCGCAGGACGCTACCGACCCCAGCTAGATTGGTAGAGGTGGGCATCAACTTGAGTTAGACCGATTAGATCCAACTCGACTCGATCCGGTTTTTGCAAGTACTTGATCTGAACTCGATCTGATTCAGGACCGAGTCCAGTAAGACTAACTCAATCTGAACCGATTCTTTGCTGGCCTGACCCGAATCGAGTCGACTCAGTCAGGGAAACCAAGTCAGATCGAGTTAAGTTTGTCATGTCAATTCGAACTAGACTAAGTCAGGCCGAGTCAGAGACTTTGGTGCTAGGAAAGAAACGTGAAGAAAATTGGGAGAGAAAGGAAGAGAAAAATAAGGGAAGGAAAGGAAGTCGGCCCGGGTCGCGGTGCCGCACTACACCAGACCATCCGCCAAACCCAAGTCAGCAACAAGAGTATAAACTAGGCCTGCACTGATCACGTAACGAGCCCTTTGCAGCGACCTAGAACCGCAATATCGTATGAGATTTACTAGGACTGATGACCCTAGAATGGATCATTGTTTGGATATTAATATAAGGGAGGTACCTTAGTTTCCCAATCTTGCTGTATGAATAAATCTAAGTAATAATCTAGCTAATCACGTGCATGCACCGCATTGCTTGTGCTTTGGCGAGGAAGAGCACTTTCGGGTGGTTGTCATGCGCGCCGTAAGATGAAGACGCTGAGGGAGTGCAGGCGAAGGCATGCATCATTCTTACATACCATTTTGGCATTAATCAGAGTACCTAGGGATGTTTGATTGTACTTCTTTATCATTACTGCTTGACTGAATTAAAAACATGTTAACCTTTGCTTTATTGTTTCACTGAGTTGATCACTCACTCCCACGTTACGGGATGGTGTTTTAAACACCAACCAGACTCTGTCTTGATTTCAGATGGCAACACGACTCCTGAGCAGCGGACTTTTGTGATGATGAGGAAGCATTCTCGTACATGCAGTATTTAGGCGGGTTCATGTGAGCCGTTCTGAATCGACGAGGCTTCGGGGTTCATACTTTGTAGAGGACTACTATTTTTGAACATTTTGTATTTCGACACAACACTTGTATTTCTTTGACCTGGCAATGTATTCATACTCTGGTGATCGGTAACGGTTTATACGTTTTACCTATGCTTATATACATCTCTCAGTCTTCCGCTTGCGTAACTTGACTATTCCTGAAGTATGAATTACTGTTTTGGCTTAATCTTACTCATGTCTAAATGCACTAATACGGACAACATTTAATCATCATTATCTATGTTGCGTAAGTGATGCGTTGGAACTCGGGAGTTGAGTCTATGCCCGACCCCCGATTAGTTACAAACTATGTTCATAGTGTGGCGTTTTTATAACTAGTGAAAGTAGAAATTTAGTCATTATTACTTTAAACCGTTGGTTTTAAGCTAAAAGAGTAACGAGGTTGATTTGGTCTATTAGTCAAGATTTGGGCCTTATCTGATTCGACCCCGATTAGATCTTTAATTTAGTCATGATTGTCTTGATTAGTTAGTGATGGGTCGGTTAGATTTGGGTCTATGTGAGTAAATCACGGGCTACACCTGATGTTCAAGTGACCGGGCGGATTCGTTGGCTTCCTAGGTTGATTAATTTAACTTGTGCGGTTCTTTATTGGTTTCACCCCTGTATATACTAACATTGAGTGTTAATGGTCATTAAGTGATATTATAAGTTAATTACACGAAAAAAGAATTCAAGGATTTTTTTTGGAAATCCAAAACATTGAAAATCCAGGATGTTACACCCACCATGATGTATGTGTTTTATCCATGCCGTCCATCCATTTTGAAATATAATTTTAGGGCCTAATCACAGGTAGATATAAATCTTAGGTGGACCACACCATGGGAAAACAATAGTGATTGAATTACGCCATTAAAAATCTCCTAGGGCCAACTGTAATGGCTATTTGACATGTAACCTGTGGATTAGGTCATAAAAAAATAGTTATCAGCTTGATCCAAAACTTTTG
Source organism: Magnolia officinalis (assembly GCA_021015155.1). Classification (NCBI taxonomy): domain Eukaryota; kingdom Viridiplantae; phylum Streptophyta; class Magnoliopsida; order Magnoliales; family Magnoliaceae; genus Magnolia; species Magnolia officinalis. The sequence goes on along the minus strand of JAJHSJ010000001.1, from coordinate 6,964,806 downwards.
TGGCTCTCAAAAAGTTTTTAATGGTGGGCGTTCAATCAACACTGTGCGATCCACTTGAGATTTGGATCAAACTCACTTTTGGGCTCATACTATAAAATGATATGGAAGAATGGATGGACGGTATGGATGAAACACATACATCATGGTGGGGCCCACATAGCACCAATTGATAGTGGCAAGGTGAGTAGTCAATCCATTTCCGTTGCAGACGTCTTCTCTTCCAAGCACGAATTGGGATAGCCTCCGAGCCATGGGATTACATAACAATCCCTAATACAGCGTAATTATTAGATTTTCCTAATCCCATCCCACTTAAACCCATCTAACCCCTTGCTCCAAACACCCCTCATGCAGGCGTTGCATGTGCGGTCGATGCTTCACCACAATTTTGTAAATGTTAGTTAACTATCATTGTAGAATAATCCCTTCTTTATCGCATATTCCCCGCTACGGACGAGAGTAGCGTACTCCTGTTTCATTGCGTGTTCAGAGAGAGGGGAAATGATACGGTGGAGCTTGGAGAACTCCAGTATGGTATCGTAGAGGCATCTGTGCACAGTACTGTAAGAATGATGTATCAATCCGAACTGTCCATCTATTAGGAACCATTATAGATGCCATATATTTTTAAAATACATTGATTAGACAATAAAAACCGTTGTTTTCTTTACTTCCCCTCACGTACTTTTGATTACTAAAACTTTTCTTCGCTACCGTCGCTTTGATCAGCTGATTTACATGCATCTTCTTGAATCATTTGCCAGACTCGGATTCCTTGGTAGCCGGTGATATCCATCATGCATCTGTTTGATGGGGTTTGATTGGACCAAGAACTGTTGTAGAGATAAGCCGACCGAGTACCTACACAATCTAACAACTATCTTCATTTGTCACCCGCAGTAGGCCTGCCTATATGTACTGTCCCGATTAAAACATTATCCTTGCACATACTGTGACACAAGATCTCTGTATATGCCGGTTAGCATTTGCCGCCTGAGATGCCGTCCCCCGTCCGGCCTAAGGGGAGGCAGTGACGGGAGAAGTGACGGGGGATGCGGATTGCGTCGTACCCTGCCTTTGAGTGGTGACCGTGATGTATTGGTTTTATCCACACCGTCCATCCATTTTTTTGTATCATTTTAGGGAATAAGCCAAAAAATGAGGCAGATCCATGGATCAAGTGGGACACACCACAGAAAGCAGCGGTAATAATGATTCTCACCGTTGGAACTTTTCTAGGGCCTAATGTTTATTTGAGTAATATTGAATAAAGTTAGATAGACTTGATCCCTAGTGTAACCCCTGAAAATCGGGGGTCGAGTATATACGCAACTCCCGAGTTTCCGAGGTCACTTATCATGTGTTTAATGGTTTTAGTGTTAGTCTGATTAACTGCGCAATTTGGAACAAACTGAAACATGAAGCACAAACGCAAGTCTACTGAAATGGAAGAAAAACAACACAGATATATATATACACGTCCAAAAGAATAAGGGGCACATGGCGCCACCCGTCAAAATCACAAAAAAATAATATCATGTCCAAAAGAATAGGGCTGAGCTCTCAGCTCAGCAGTCCGTCGTCACAGCTACGGATCCGACGCAGCTCCATCCATCAACTGGAAGTAGGAGTACTCCTCCTCCACATCCAAGTCCGCAATGCCAGGCTCCTCCTGAACTTCGCCACCTGCATCTATGGAAGCGTCTGGTTGGTGTTTTAAAACACCGTCCCAGAGTGGGAGTGAGTGATCAACTCAGTGTGAACCATTAATCTTAAGTTGTAACAGGCATCAATTATAATAGGAATTTAATGAAAAGCAGGAATCAGCAACACCTATAACTCTTATTAAATGCGCATGAAATGCGATGATATGATGCATGCCCTCGCCACAACACTCCCTCAAGCGACTACGTCTACGATCGCAAATGTCATCACTCCCTCAGTGCGACCTCAACTTCCGAGTCGCCACCCTATCTAATGCGTGAAATGCGGTCATGTTAGCCAAGTTGTAATTAAAGTCCATTCATCCAGCAGGTTGGGGATTCTGGATCACCCTACATGTCACTGCCCTAATCTGGTTGCGAGGGCAAGATCTCATCAACGCGTGAGGCCGAGTCCTCGCGGTCCGTGATCCCGTCGGGGTCCTCATCCCCGACTCCAAGCACATGAGGAGTGCCGATAGAGAAGGGATCGCTCGCGGTCACTACGGGGAGGCGCGGTACCCCAGCGTAGGCCGACAGCTCGGACACAGTGTCCCATTCCACCATGCCCGGCTCACGAGACTGTGGACCAATTGTAGTCAAATTTTCAGTGGGCCACAAAGGTTATAGGGTGCATCAGGTTCCATACATATGTGGGCGAACATGGTTAACAGACAGGGATGATCAGGTAGTAGGCTAATCCGCACAAATCAGGCGAGCATGAAACGAATGACCTCGGGCACAAAGGTCCCATGTAGTCGAACTACAGCCACCCGAACACTCCCGCCCAATCCGCGAGTCTAGCCTTAGCGTAGTCCTACCGATGGGGCTACCCTCTCTCGTCAGGTTCCTGACCATCCCAAGAGAGTGGAAAGAGATCTACAACATGCTCACTACTCATGCTATCAGCTAGTACATCCAAGTCATAATCTCATGCATCCTAACCACACAAAACAAATATCTTTAACACGCAATCAAGTATCATCATAGAATTTAGGTGCATGTGAGTGTATGTGTGTTGTGTGAGGAAGTTAAACACTTCCCCCATCTTGAGGGATCATAAGCATTTGTAATTAATCACACACACAATTAAAGCATTGCATATGATGGAAATGTATCAACAACCACAAGCATGTTATCAATCAACATTAAAATCATGTGAAGGCACAATATATATAACATTTGAGAATCAAACATGCATATTCTAACAATTCAACATCATGAAAATCCCTAGGGTTTCCTAGAATTTCAAATACGACATCCAAGCACTCAAAATCATTAAATCCGTATTAAAGTTGGTGCTAGGCCACCTAAGAGCAATAGTCCGCACCTATGGATCGTTGGCGACACGATAAACGTCCTAGGAAAGGGGCTTTTGGGACGATCGGCCGGAGAATCCCTAAACCAACCTTGCATGTTAGTTTCTCCAAGACAATCCCACCACAATACATGGATTTCAAGAAAAAAAAGGGAGAGGAAATTACCTAGATGGCCACGGACGAATTTTGGGTTGCGGCGGAGGGTTTTCTCCTTTGGAAAGGGAGACGGTGTTGAAGAATCGATTCTCTTGGGCCCCAACTCGATTTAGGGTCCACCACACTTCCTTGCCTACCCTTTCTTCTTACTTCACTCTCCTTGGTTGTTGGAGGATGGTGGAAGTTGCTAGGGAGAGAGATGGGAGGTTGGAGTTTTGGAGGGGATCAAAGAGAGCTTGGTTGTTGGAGATTTGGAAGGAGATTAAGGAGAAGGGGAATGGGTTGTTGGGAGGTGAAGGGAGAGATAGGAGGGAGAGAGGGTTTGGTTGAGAGAGTGAATGAAATTGTGAAGGGGGTTAGGGCTTATTCCCTAGAGTTGGGTCTTTTGGCCCCATGTTTCCTAATCTTCCCAAATTAGACCTATGGGACCCCTATTAAGTGTTGAGGTGGCCCTAGTGCCTCATTGGCCACCAAATTCGGCGTGTTGTAGTGTCTCCTAACCCTACTAGGGTCCATGCAAAAATTGAGGACGAACGGATGAACGGTTATATGATCTGGAAGGGCGCCACCGACCTTTAAGTGGCCCTGTGGGACCCATTTCGGTGATTGGAATAGTTCTGGGGGTCTTCTGGCCATCAAACTTATAGGTTAAGTGATCCATGGCCCGATGAAGGGCCGTGCAAAATTTGGGAGCGATCGGATATAGGGTTTGATCGCACGGGTCCGATTTGCGATCGACGGTCATCGTGCCACGATCGGGCCCCAGATTTGGTGAACGGGCGTTGAAAAATATATCAAACCATTACCGTAAATTTGGAAGAAATCCGATGGTTGGAAAGTCTCACATTTCAATTTCCTTGATCAGTGCCAGATTTCAATTCTGGCATTGGTGGGTGCATGGGGCCCCTGCCAGATCCCACTTCTGGGCGTCTGCCGGAGTTGCGGTCCGCGATGGCATTCAAGCCCAGTGAGACCAACGGCCACACCAAGTTTTAGAATTTTCCGACCATCCTCGGTCGTTGTGCGTCCAACACAAGCGGTCTATGATGTGTAAACAGCCATCTGGCTTGGTGGCCCACACTAAGCCCTATTATGGCCAGTCAGACCTACTAAACTGGATTAATCTTGGATGATTTTTATCTACGGTAACCCACCATGAGTGGCTTAAGCGAGTGGTCCTACGGCAATCCTACGTGGACGCCCCAGGACACTGTGCTGGTTGGACGAGACGTTACAATCTACCCCCCTTACAAGTAAATTTCGTCCTCGAAATTTGTACCTGTTCGTATTGTTGAAGCAGGCTCGGGTAATGTTTGCGTACTTCTGCTTCCGTCTCCCAAGTGGCTTCTTCTTCATCGTGATGGGTCCATAGCACCTTGACCAATGGGATGACTTTGTTGCGTAGGACCTGTTCCTTCCTATCCAATATCCTAGTGGGCCGAAGAATGTATGTGGCATTTTCCTTGAGTTCCACCTGCTCCCACTTGATGATATGCGAAGGATCGGGGACGTACTTCTTCAACATGGATACATGGAAGACGTTATGCACTCCAGCAAGCGGCGTAGGTAGGGCCAAGCGATAAGCCACAGCACCTACCCGGTCTAAAATCTGGAAGGGCCCAATGAATCGCGGCGTGAGTTTTCCCTTCTTGCCGAAGCGTAAAACGCCCTTCATTGGGGAGATTTTAAGAAATACATGATCTCCAGCTTCGAATTCCAAATCCCTTGGCCTTATGTCGGCGTAGCTCTTCTGCCTGCTTTGAGCCGTTAAGAGGCGGCGTCGGATAATTTCAATCTTCTCGGTTGTGATCCGCACCAAATCCGGTCCTAACAAGCTCTTCTCGCCAATTTCTTTCCAACAATGCGGGGCTCGACACGGACGCCCATACAATGCCTCGTATGGCGCCATACCGATGCTAGCCTGGAAGCTATTATTGTAGGCGAACTCGGCATATGGGAGGCAGTCGTCCCAACTCTCCTGAAAGTCCAGGACACAAGCCCGCAACATGTCTTCCAAAATCTGATTCACCCGCTCAGTTTGCCCATCTGTCTGAGGGTGGAAGGCGGTGCTAAACTTCAGCTTCACTCCCATAGCCTCTTGGATGCGAGTCCAGAAAATCGACGTGAATCGAGTGTCCCGGTCCGACACTATTTCCAGCGGAACACCATGGAGTCGAACTATTTCCTTGATATATAATTTTGCCAAATCATCAGCGGAGTTGGAAGTTTTAATTGGCAGGAAAATGGGCTGATTTGGTGAGCCTGTCCACAATCACCCATATAGAGTCATGCCCCTTCCTAGTCTTAGGTAGACCAGAAATGAAGTCCATAGATATGAAGTCCCATTTCCATTCTGCTATGGGCATGGGTTGCAAGAGGCCCGGCGGCCTGCGGGGTGTTCGGCCTTGACTTGTTGACAAGTGAGGCATCGGGACACATACTCCGCTATTTCCTTCTTCATGTTGTCCCACCAATAGTTTCGCTTCAAATCCCGGTACATCTTCGTGCCACCAGGGTGCATTGCCAACTTGGAGTTATGAGCGGCATTGAGAACTTCTTCCCGTAGTCCCAGAAGGTTTGGAACACAAAGGCGGCCTCGGTACCGCAATCCTCCATCGGCACCGATCCTCCATCCAGATTTTTCATCATTAGGGGCCCTTTCCCTCATCTTCTTTAATAACTCATCGCCCTCCTGGGCTTCAATGATTTTGCTGTCAATCATTGGTTGTGCTTGAATGTGGGCTACAACCTCGTACGGTTCCTCCACGGTCAGCTTCATGTCGAAATCCCGCACGAATTCCACCAATGTCCCATTCCCTCACCATTAGCGGGGCCGCAAATTCAATTGTCTTCTTGCGACTTAAGGCATCCGCCACTAAATTTGCCTTGCCAGGATGATACGAGACGTCGAACTTGAAGTCCTTCAACGTCTCCATCCAGCGACGTTGCCTCATGTTCAGGTCTTTCTGGGTGAAGATATATTTGAGACTCTTGTGATCAGAGAAGAGCTCAAACTCCTCACCGTAGAGATAGTGCCGCCATATCTTCAATGCGAAAACCACCGCCGCAAGCTCGAGATCATGAGTGGGGTAGTTCTCCTCGTGTTTCCGTAACTGCCGAGATGCATACGCAATTACCTTGTCCTTCTGCATGAGCACACATCCCAAGCCCACATGAGAAGCGTCTGTGTAGACAGTGTACTTGACCCCTTGCTCAGGGAGCACAAGCACAGGTGCCGAGGTCAATTTATCTTTCAGCTCTAGGAAGGCCGCCTCCGCCTTCTCATTCCAGGCAAACTTGAGGTCTTTTCGAGTCAACTGGGATAGCGGCCGAGCTATTTTTGAAAAATCCTTAATGAACCTTCGATAATAGCCGGCGAGACCGAGAAAACTCCTCACTTCTGTGACCGACTTCGGTTGCTTCCAGTCTTGCACAGCCGCAACCTTGGCAAGATCAACAGATATGCCCTCCTTGGACACCACATGACCCAGAAATTTGACCTCCTCCTTCCAGAAGTCGCACTTCCTAAATTGCGCAAATAAGCGGTTCTTCTCAAGAGTTCCAAGGACCGCCCTTAGATGCTCTTCATGCTCCTCGCGGCTCTTTGAGTAAATCAGTATGTCGTCGATGAATACCACGACGAATCTGTATATGAACGGCCTGAAGATTCTGTTCATGAGGTCCATGAATACCGCTGGGGCATTGGTGAGCCCGAACGACATAACAAGGAACTCATAATGGCCAAAGCATGTTCTGAAGGCCGTCTTCTGTATATCCTCGTCTCTGACTCGCAGCTGATGGTACCCTGATTGTAGATCGATCTTGGAGAAATACTTGGCACCCCTCAGCTGGTCAAACAAGTCGTCAATTCTGGGCAATGGGTACTTGTTCCGAACCGTCACTTGGTTCAATCTCCTGTAATCCACGCACAATCGTAATGAGCCGTCCTTCTTCTTCACAAATAGGACTGGGGCTCCCCACGGTGAGACACTGGGCCGGATGAAACCTTTCTCTAGCAAGTTGTCAATCTGAGACCTTAGCTCTTCCATCTCACATGGGGGCATGCGGTAAGTAGGCAAGGAGATGGGCTTAGCACCCGGAGTTAGATCGATAGTGAAGTCTATTTCCCGTCGAGGAGGGAGTCCAGGTATGGCTTTAAACACATCATTAAAGTCTCGGACTACGGGAGTGCATGTGTGTGAGGGCCCATCATACCCGTCTTCCAAAGAAGCATAACATAAAATCCTACGATCGTGGCTAACCTGGACCGGAAACGTGAGAGAAGTGCCGTCATCTTCAAATATTTTCACTGTCAGTGTCTCACAGTCAATCTCGGCCTTCATCGTGGTCAACCAATCCATGCCCAGGATAACATCATAGTGGAAGATCTTAGTCACTATCAAGTCCACAAATGCCACCTTGCATCCCAAATCGATGGGACAATCGCGGCACACCTTCGTCGCTTCTGAGACAGTACCGGCGGCGGCAATGATCCTCACCCCAGTACAGGGAGTAGCGTACAATCCTAGACGCTTGACAGTAGCATGCGTTATGAGAGAAGTAGTGGATCCCGTGTCCACCAACAAAAAGATGGGGGTACCTTCAATGTGTGCCGTCACCTCGAAGGCTGTAGGAGTGGGGATGACAGCACCTTGGCTTCTGCCGCCAATGCATGGACGCGCGCCTGCTGAGGGAAGTTCGGTCGTTGCATAGGCCGTTGTGGCGGCCTAACCTGAGGTGCAGGGGGACGTCGAAACTGTGGGTTGGGCCCCATCGTCCGTAGGGGCGGAACCTGTAACACCTGTTGTGGAGGCCTGAAGTTGCGCTGAGGTGGCGTGAAGCCGAGATCCCTCATCCGGGTGAAGCAGTATGGCTCGGAATGGCCCGGCCTCCGACAATAGCTGCACGTCTGAATAGGTCGAGTAGGAGGTGCCGGTGCAGCAGCTACACGTGGCGGAGAATCTGGGCGCGGCCTCTTCCCCGCCAAAGAAGTGGATGGCCCTTCTGTCCGGTTTCGAGGCCCCATCTGTGTCCGGCCCCGTGAGACACGCTCCTCATCTTGTTCAGCCCGAGTAGACAACTCCACGAGCTCCGCATAAGTCCCAATGCTCATGCAACACAATTTGGAGCGAATACCACTCCTCAATCCTGCCATATACCGCCTCATTTTGATCGCCTCGTTGGCGATCATTTCGGAAGCGTAGCGAGACAGTTCGGTGAACCGATTCTCGTATTGTGCCACGCTCATTCCCCCCTGTTGGAGACGGAGGAATTCGTTCTCCCTATCATGCTGGTAGGATTGGGGAATGTACTTCCCGTTGAAACGGGCTTCAAATGCCTCCCACGTCCATACGTGGCCTTCAGGAAGGGACCTGAGGACGCTTTCCCACCATAAGTCCGCCTCTTTCTCAAAGAGGTAAGAGGCGAGCTCCACATTCTCAACCTCAGAACAGTGGAGAGGCCGCAGTAGCTTGGTGACTCTATTGAGCCAATACTCCGCTTCCTCTGGGCGGTGGGTACCCGCGAAAGTAGGCGGCCTATGCCTCTGGAACTGTTGAAATAGGTTGCTTCCGCTAGTGGCGGGCGCAGCCGGAGCGGGCGGTTCCGGCTGTGGTGTGCCCAAATGTTGGGCCAAGGCCCCCATCACCGTGGCCAACATATTTTGTTGTTGTTGCATATTTGTGGCCATCATCTGCTGTTGCTGTTGTACGCTTGCGGCCATCATCTGTTGTTGTTGTTGCATGAGAAGCAACATTTGGCCCATTTGATCCATAGACGGTGGCGGAGGGGGTATAGGTGCGGCTTGTGGCGGCGAAGCATTTGGGGCCGCCTCCTGGGTGGTACTTCCCGTATTCTGGGAACCGTCCGCCCCATGTGGGCCTTGTTGCTCAACAGGGACCCGATCCCGATCGACCAAGCCACCGTGAGGAAGGCGGACAAATCGACCATCCTGTCGCGGAGGCATTTCCTGAAAAGGCCCTTGATTGAGTTAGGTACTAGAACATTTCTTATACCCCGATTATGTGTGCATGGGCAAGATTCAATACAATCCATTCGAGAACACAAGCAATGCACATACAAGCATGTTAGGACGACAAGAGATTTGCCGAGGCAATCCACACATTCACATTAATTTCAAAATGCCATTGACATGGCTAATTACATGTTACAGCATGGATCACAAACATCAGTAAACAGGTTAAACTGAAAAGGGAAATACAAACTAAACAAGCAAAGGTCCTAACTATCTTCCAGTACAGGGGATTAGGTCTAATTGACTTAAAGCAACTACTAGTTATCCGTAAGGTCGCGACGCTACTCGTCTGAGTCAGGCGAAAGTGGAGGCGCCTCTTCCCCCTTGCTGCAGCAGATTAGGGCCTTTATGGCCCGATATATCTTCTTGTTCCACTTCTCCTGCTTTGCTTGATTTTCCACAATTCTCGCCTGGTTCTCCTCGATTCTGGCTTGGTTCTTCTCGATCCTGGCCATCCTAGAATCGAGCATACCCAAACGCCCAAGTACATCTGGGGCGATAGGTGGCTCCTCACCGACTCCTTCAATTCCTCGGCCTCTTCTGCTTCTTCAGCTCCTCGGGACCTCCAGGCGCTTCGGCCTCTTCTTCGCCCTCACTTCCTTCCTCTTCATCCCCATCGCTGTTATCTTCTTCTTCGTCAGGGTCCCCGTATCGGTCGATATGGGCTTGTCGCTGCTTGGGACCCGCCCTTAGATGGTTCAACATGTCGTCACCCAGAAGCTGTACCGGTACCGGATTTCCGTTCGATCCGCGTATTCCATATTCTGAGGCCATCCGACAGATCAGGCGACCAAACGGAAGGCATGCGCTCTTCCTTGTGGCCCGTGCAGCCCGCACAATTTGGTGAAGTACAACACTGGGGAGGCACACATCAGCTCCCCTCCCCGCCTGGTATAAAAACTCCACCATATAACGGGAGCACTCTGAGCGATTTATCAGTCTCGGGTACACGTTATGGGTACAGATGCGGTGGAATACCCGATACTCTGGGGTCAAGTTGGCCGCGCTCAACCTTGGGCGCGCTCTCCACGTTTCCACTGAGCTACACGGCCACACAAAAAGCGGGTTCGCACATCGCGGGCCTGACTTGACTCTAGACACCCCTCATCAATCTGGAGCTCGCCCTGCGCCACTCCAAGCACGTCGGCAATGTCCGCCACCCCAATGGGAGTCCTCACGCCTCCCACAACAAGATCAAAGCCCAGAGGCTGGAACCGAGGGTTCCTAATCCGCATATAGAAGGCTCTAACCAGTCCTTCATCTGCCCTATGATTTCCGTAGAAGACCGGACCCCAGTCCTTTTTCATAAGACGGGCGAGTACAGCGCATAGATCGAATAGATGTTCCTCCACGGAGGCTTCAAAGGCGACACTGCGCTGTAGGAAATTTCCCATATCTTCGACGGGCGATTGAAAGGCCTGAGTTGTTAGCCCTCCGTGGGAATCGTTTTGGCGCTTGGATCGAGCTTCGGAAACCGTCTTCCCCTTCGGATCGGCCCTTTGCTTGTTCCGCCTTTCTCGGCTCGGTCCCGGTTCGGCGGGTGTGGGTCTTTTTTTCCCCATGAGGAAAAGAACTACTTGTATGGACGAATGAAGAAAGTTTCCTAGGGATGGGTTTGACGAGAATATTTGGAGAGGAGTGGGTTTAGCTTGGGTTTGGAAGAAAGGGTATGGAGATGGGTTGGAAGAATGAAAATGGTGGGTAGGATTTGAAATGGGTTTGGAAATGAGACTTGGGGATGAGCCTGAGGGAGGTTGTGGAAAGATAAATAGAAGGATTTGGGGGTGAGAAGAAAAAAAATATAGTTGGGAAATGAGGGAGAGGGATGGATGATATGGAGGAGTGAGGTGGTATTTAGAAGGGAGTTTATGGGGTGATGTTGGAAATGGAGTTGGTGAAAGGAAAAATGGAGTTTGAGGTAATGGGGTAATGGGGTTTTGTGGAAGGTGGTTTCTTTTTTGGAAGAAAAGAAAGAATGTGGGATGGTTTGGAAAGATGGGTTTTAGAGGAAAAGGGAGAATGGGTTTGAGAAGTAGGAGGATTTGAAGAAGAAGATGAGTTGGAAGAATCTAGGATGGGAGTGTGGGAGAGGAGGGGAATGAGGGATTTGTTTCCTTGGAGAGAGTTAAGAGGGATGGAGAATGGTTGGAATGGAGGAAAATGGCCTTAGAAATCCCTAAATAGCAAGAAAGGTGGGCCCCACACGTATTTGGACTTGCAATGGAGGAAAAATCACAAAATCGGCGTCCGGCGCCGGCGGCGCCGGGAGGGCGTTGCGGCGCCGAGGTTGGGCGCTGGCGGCGCCGGGCTGGGCGTTGTGGCGCCGCCTGCTGGACGTCAGGCGCTGGCGGCGCCGAGGCCGGGCGCTGCGACGCCGACTCCCTGGACGTCGGGGGCTGGCGGCGCCGAGGTTGGGCGCTGGCGGGCCGCCCCCCCCCCCCCGATTCATGTTCCTTTGCGGCGACCGTAGCCCCCTATCCGGAATGAGTTACATGACATGCCATATATGAATTTGGGGTAGGAGAGAACGATCTACGCAATGGGCCTATTTGTTGTGGGAGATTCTTCCCTCTTAGGGGTAAAAAGTCTGATTTTCTTGTTTTACTATTTCTGGTGAAAATCTCGTCACCGCTAAGTCTCTATCCCCAAATGGGCCGGATCAGTCAAAATTGGTCCGAAACTAGCTTGTCGCACTTGGATGTTTGCTCCGGTCTTCAATCCTATGATCCAGTACAACTTGCGATCTCAATCCCTATCACCGCTACCTAAGATGGTCGGCTCGATCCTAGACCGATACACTCTAAACTTCTAGGGTAGTGACGTGCGTCCTAAGTCCCGGTTGCGGCTACTACTGTGCAATCCCCAAGTCAGCGGACGCGTAGTGAGTTCATGACCCATGGCCCAATTAATCCCAAACCATGCTTGATACCAACTTGTAACACCCTGAAAATCGGGGGTCGAGTATATACGCAACTCCCGAGTTTCCGAGGTCACTTATCATGTGTTAATGGTTTTAGTGTTAGTCTGATTAACTGCGCAATTTGGAACAAACTGAAACATGAAGCACAAACGCAAGTCTACTGAAATGGAAGAAAAGCAACACAGATATATATATATACACGTCCAAAAGAATAAGGGGCACATGGCGCCACCCGACAAAATCACAAAAAAAATAATATCCTGTCCAAAAGAATAGGGCTGAGCTCTCCGCTCAGCAGTCCGTCGTCACAGCTACGGATCCGACGCAGCTCCATCCATCAACTGGAAGTAGGAGTACTCCTCCTCCACATCCAAGTCCGCAATGCCAGGCTCCTCCTGAACTTCGCCACCTGCATCTATGGAAGCGTCTGGTTGGTGTTTTAAAACACCGTCCCAGAGTGGGAGTGAGTGATCAACTCAGTGTGAACCATTAATCTTAAGTTGTAACAGGCATCAATTATAATAGGAATTTAATGAAAAGCAGGAAATCAGCAACACCTATAACTCTTATTAAATGCGCATGAAATGCAATGATATGATGCATGCCCTCGCCACAACTCTCCCTCAAGCGACTACGTCTACGATCGCAAATGTCATCACTCCCTCAGTGCGACCTCGACTCCCGAGTCGCCACCCTATCTAATGCGTGAAATGCGGTCATGTTAGCCGAGTTTTAATTAAAGTCCATTCATCCAGCAGGTTGGGGATTCTGGATCACCCTACATGTCACTGCCCTAATCTGGTTGCGAGGGCAAGATCTCATCAACGCGTGAGGCCGAGTCCTCGCGGTCCGTGATCCCCGGGGTCCTCATCCCCGACTCCAAGCACATGAGGAGTGCCGATAGAGAAGGGATCGCTCGCGGTCACTACGGGGAGGCGCGGTACCCCAGCGTAGGCCGACAGCTCGGACACAGTGTCCCATTCCACCATGCCCGGCTCACGAGACTGTGGACCAATTGTAGTCAAATTTTCAGTGGGCCACAAAGGTTATAGGGTGCATCAGGTTCCATACATATGTGGGCGAACATGGTTAACAGACAGGGATGAAGAGGTAGTAGGCTAATCCGCACAAATCAGGCGAGCATGAAACGAATGACCTCGGGCACAAAGGTCCCATGTAGTCGAACTACAGCCACCCGAACACTCCCGCCCAATCCGCGAGTCTAGCCTTAGCGTAGTCCTACCGATGGGGCTACCCTCTCTCGTCAGGTTCCTGACCATCCCAAGAGAGTGGAAAGAGATCTACAACATGCTCACTACTCATGCTATCAGCTAGTACATCCAAGTCATAATCTCATGCATCCTAACCGCACAAAGCAAATATCTTTAACACACAATCAAGTATCATCATAGAATTTAGGTGCATGTGAGTGTATGTGTGTTGTGTGAGGAAGTTAAACACTTCCCCCATCTTGAGGGATCATAGCATTTGTAATTAATCACACACACAATTAAAGCATTGCATATGATGGAAATGTATCAACAACCACAAGCATGTTATCAATCAACATTAAAATCATGTGAAGGCACAATCTATATAACATTTGAGAATCAAACATGCATATTCTAACAAGTTCAACATCATGAAAATCCCTAGGGTTTCCTAGAATTCCAAATACGACATCCAAGCACTCAAAATCATTAAATCCGTATTAAAGTTGGTGCTAGGCCACCTAAGAGCAATAGTCCGCACCTATGGATCGTTGGCGACACGATAAACGTCCTAGGAAAGGGGCTTTTGGGACGATCGGCCGGAATCCCTAAACCAACCCTTGCATGTTAGTTTCTCCAAGACAATCCCACCACAATACATGGATTTCAAGAAGAAAAAGGGAGAGGAAATTACCTAGGTGGCCCACGAACGAATTTTTGGGTTGCGGCGGAGGGTTTTCTCCTTTGGAAAGGGAGACGGTGTTGAAGAATCGGTTCTCTTGGGCCCCAACTCGATTTAGGGTCCACCACACCTCCTAGCCTACCCTTTCTTCTTACTTCACTCTCCTTGGTTGTTGGAGGATGGTGGAAGTTGCTAGGGAGAGAGATGGGAGGTTGGAGTTTTGGAGGGGATCAAAGGGAGCTTGGTTGTTGGAGATTTGGAAGGAGATTAAGGAGAAGGGGAATGGGTTGTTGGGAGGTGAAGGGAGAGATAGGAGGGAGAGAGGGTTTGGTTGAGAGAGTGAATGAAATTGTGAAAGGGGTTAGGGCTTATTTCCCTAGAGTTGGGTCTTTTGGCCCCATGTTTCCTAATCTTCCCAAATTAGACCTATGGGACCCCTATTAAGTGTTGAGGTGGCCCTAGTGCCTCATTGGCCACCAAATTCGGCGTGTAGTTGTCTCCTACCCTACTAGGGTCCATGCAAAAATTGAGGACGAACGGATGAACGGTTATATGATCTGGAAGGGCGCCACCGACCTTTAAGTGGCCCTGTGGGACCCATTTCGGTGATTGGAATAGTTCTGGGGGTCTTCTGGCCATCAAACTCATAGGTTAAGTGATCCATGGCCCGATGAAGGGCCGTGCAAAATTTGGGAGCGAACGGATATAGGGTTTGATCGCACGGGTCCGATTTGCGATCGACGGTCATCGTGCCACGATCGGGCCCCAGATTTGGTGAACGGGCGTTGAAAAATATATCAAACCATTACCGTAAATTTAGAAGAAATCCGATGGTTGGAAAGTCTCACATTTCAATTTCCTTGATCAGTGCCAGATTTCAATTCTGGCATTGGTGGGGTGCATGGGGCCCCTGCCAGATCCCACTTCTGGGCGTCTGCCGGAGTTGCGGTCCGCGATGGCATTCAAGCCCAGTGAGACCAACGGCCACACCAAGTTTTAGAATTTTCCGACCATCCTCGGTCGTTGTGCGTCCAACACAAGCGGTCTATGATGTGTAAACAGCCATCTGGCTTGGTGGCCCACACTAAGCCCTATTATGGCCAGTCAGACCTACTAAACTGGATTAATCTTGGATGATTTTTATCTACGGTAACCCACCATGAGTGGCTTAAGCGAGTGGTCCTACGGCAATCCTACGTGGACTCCCCAGGACACTGTGCTGGTTGGACGAGACGTTACACCTAGATGAAGAGAAAACACAAATATCAGCTACATCCAAAACTTGTGTGGCCTGGTAAAAGCTTAATCAGCGTTGTGTATTCCACTGGAGCATTGGATCTACCTTATTTTAAAGCTTATATCCTAGAATGATAGGAAACAAAAAGGATGAATAGCGCATAAAAGCCCTTTGGGCCACCATGATGTATGTGTTTAAAAATGTGGTAGATCCAGATCTTACATGGACCAGACCACGTGATAAAAGTTTTGATTAAATGTACATCATTAAAAACTTTTTAAGGCCCAATGTAATATTTATTTGCCATCCAACCTGCAAGGCCACACAAACCTTGACGAAGGTAACATATAAATGTAGGCTTAATTCAAAACTTTTGTACATCCGAAGAAGCTTTCAACGGTGAGCATTTAATCCCCATTGTTTCTTAAGTAAGGTCCACTTAAAGTTTGGATCTACCTCTTTTTTGAGATTGTGCCTTAAAATAAAGTGAAAAAATGAATAAACGGTGTAGATAAAACACACACATCATGGTAGAGCCCACGGAGCTTTGACACTGGTTAGTTTGGATGGTATTGGGATTACCAGTGAAACCGCGCGTGGTGTGCACCACGCAATCCGCGTCCGCTAGTAACCGAAGTCTCTATTGGTCGGTGTTATAGGATCCACGTGATGTTTGTGTTTTATCCACTGTTCATATATTTTTTTCAGCTCATTTATGGTTATTAACTTTAAAATGAGGTAGATCCAAATCTTAGATAAACCCTCTAGCTACTACAAGAAACAGTGGAATTGAATGCTTACGGTTGAAAACTTCAAGGGGGCATAGAAGTTTTGAATCAAGCCTAAATTTATTGTTATGGGTAAAAATGGACTGACTAAAAAGAAGATGTCAGGTCGGCCAGCGCCGGTCTTGACTAATGAGCTCCTCAATGGACGCAGATTTTGTGCGAAAGCCTTTCGCGGGAAGTTCCCGCGTTGGAAACTAGGTGGGGCCCTGTGATGTTTGAAAAAATCCTCCCCGTCCATCCATTTTGTGAGTTCATTTTAGGACGTGTTGCCAAAAATGAACCGTATCCAAAGCTCAAGTGAGTTGAAAACGTGATAATTAAACGAACACAGTTGAAATATTCGTGGGGCCATAGAAGTTTTGATTTACACTAATATTTTTGTTTTCAGTTCATCCCAATAGGAATGACGTTGTTAGCGGTATGGATGGCATCTAAACATCATTGTTGAACCTAGGAAGGTTTCAATGGTAGGAATTTCCCTAACCACATTTTCCTCTATTACGGCTCACTTGAGCTTTGGATGCGGTTCATTTTTGGCAATATATTCTAAAATGAAAATCACAAAACAAATGAACGGGGAGGATTTCTCACGAACATCACAGTGGGCCTCACCTAAGTTCCCAGTGCAGGAACTTTTTGCGAAAGCTTTCGCAGGAAATCTACATCCCTCCTATGAAGAGATGTCGGCCAAAACCACCTTGGCCTCGACAGAGCATCTCGACTTCAACAAGTCAGCTCGACCTCGACAGGTCAGTTCGTCCTCAACAGGTCAGCTCAGCCTCAACAGGTCTACTCGGCATCGGCAGTTTAACTCGACCTCGACAGCTTGGCTCGGCCTCAATATGTTAGCTCGGCCTCAACAGGTCAGAGCTCGGATCGATTTAGTCGTGCTTTCGTCAATTTGAATCGTACATGACTGAGTAATAGAGTTCAATTATGGTGAGCCCAGTCCGAATAGTCCTCGGTTGTTTGGCAGAGCTCGGTTGAGATGAGCTTGGTTAAGATAAGCTCAGCTCTGGATGTTTTTGCTCGACCATGAAGGTTCAACCAGATCAATTAAGTATGAGATTTTCTCCCAGCAACAAAAGACAGGAATAACTGCCAACGATGTGATTCCTGCATAACTGCCGGCTTTCATCATTCCCTAACATCTCGTGTAATGGTTAAAATTGTGCCTGAAATTATGGATCACACTGTCATATCTCCATTATAAATAAGATTCTCATTTACATTCGAAGGTACATGAAATATCTCACCCTAGGCCCACCAACTTTACGTTGACCCACATTCTTAGCCTTACTTTGGCATTATGTTGGAGGGTTCCTGCTTCACTCAGGATCTCCTTTATCTTCCGCCCGTGAAAGCATAAAGGGCCCATACAGGACCCGGCGCGAGTGCAAGGGTTCGCAGGGGGTGAGCCAGTTTCGGGTACACATTCATATAATTTCCCTTCATCGAGTTCTGTGTGACCCTGTATACATGTCAACAGGCTTAATGGTAAATAAAAATTACGTTGACTCGGTGAGCCGTAAAACTTTTTTAACGGTGGACATTCGTTCAACACTGTTTACTGTATTGTGATTTTGATCTGCGTCATTTTTTCGATCATGACCTGAAATGAGCTGAAAAATGATTGGGCGGCGTGGATTGAATAAAAACATCATGGTGGGCCCACAGATCACCGACCAGTAGCGACGTCAGTACCGGGGGATCTGTATGCAATCCGCGTGCCGACGCAGTAGAACTCGTGATCAAATAAAACAACGCGTCAACGCTTTTCTCTCCTCTTGCACGTGTTGTTAAGTCTTAAACGAGCTACGAAGCCATTGACGAAAGTAACCTCGTCCCATTCCAACAATTTCATCACAGTGAGGGCTTTACGTAATTTCGTTGCTTCCCAACTCTCATGCACCAACTTTCAGGCGACGTGGCCGGCACGAGAATGGAGAATCGAGAGCCGTTCGTAGACTTGCCAGCCGCCTCCACGTAACAATATCCATAGTGCAAATGGTCCCACTGTAATGGAAGCGGATTGGGCGGTGACCTCAATGTTGGATGCTGTGGGGCCCACCATGATGTATGTGTTTTATCCATGCCGTCCATCCCATTTTCCAACTCATTTTAGGGCGTAAAACAAAAAATGAAGCTGATCAAAAGCTCAGGTGGACCACACCATATACACGCACTCCTTCCGTAACGTAACATTCTCGTAACCGGATTTTCGACTGCACCTATTTGTACGGTTCTGATAGCGTAGGGTGCCTACAGTAGCCGGTTTCCACCCTGGATGCTTCCTTGGATAGATCTGAACCGTTCACGCAATGACCCATTCAGCAAATGTTTCGTACGATGGACCACTCAGATAGAATTCGGAACTTGAACGGTTCAGATCATTATCTAAGATGCAATGCGTAAACGAAACCGGCCACGCTAAATTACTGCTCTTTTTTCTATTCGTTTCTCACGCGTCCATAACGTTACGCGTGAGAAAGGTCCGATCCGTTCATATGGTGGGCCTCATTGCGTTGATTCCTTTGGAATAAATTATATCACTTCTCATTCGTGAGCCACACGTACTGGAAAAATACGGACGATCGGATACGTTTTCTATTTTTATGGTCTATCATACGAGTTTAATGGATCCGATCTTCTGCACGTGTTTCTTGTCCTCACGTGTTACGCGAATCCCTGGATCCCATCTCACGCGTGCGAGTGTACTGCATTAGTGTGTCGCCACGTCTATAAATAATCCCTGGAATGGAAGTCATTGCTCTCAGTCGACGTTCTTCTTTCTTTCTTTGCCTGATTTCTGGGTCACGAATCGCCGATATCCGATACGTTCTTCCAGTCATGCCTGTGGGAGGATTCTCGGGGCCGTCGGGTCCCGGTGTGGAATTCGAAGCCAAGATCACGCCGATCGTGATCATTTCTTGCATCATGGCGGCGACGGGTGGCCTGATGTTCGGATACGATGTCGGAGTATCAGGTGAGGTTTTACAGATCTGGCATTCTAGGTTTTTTCCTGGTTTACTTTGGTTGATTGACATGAGTTTTAGTGATTTCGATGATCTTGAATTAGCTCTAGTTTGGCGACTTTTGATTTTGGCCATTCTTTTATTATTTTGATTTTGTTTAACTGGCTGTGCCTTGATAGGTTTTGATTGTTTTGATTTTTCATGAATTTTTGCTAATTTCTCTGTTTGAAATGAAGAGGTTCTACTAGAAGCAGTAGAGTAAAAGAATGCTAAAATGGAACGGATTTTTTTTTTTTTTTTTTTTTCTGGTTCTAGATCGGAAAGCAGTTTTTGAGGGAAATGAGTTATGGTTGGAAGAATTCCGGTTTGGAGTTTGGAAAACTGGGGAAATCGCTGGATGAAATGGGGATTTCATGAATTAGCTGTCACTTTTCTATGGTCTGATGCACTTCGGTTGTCTTGAATTAGCTGGAATTTGATGAATCTCGTCTATTATGACTTTCGCGATTAGCTGAAATTTTCTGTTCAAAATGAAGTGATTATGATATAAAAGGACTGAGAAAACGAAGCAGATTTTTTTTCTTTTTCCTTTTCTGGTTTTAGATCGGACAAGTTTTTTTTTTTTTTTTATGGAAATGGATTTTAATCTGGAGAAATCCAGCGTACCTGTTTGGAAATCCGGGAAAAACAACTGGGGAGATCAGCTTACTTGAAGTAGCTGAACCTTTCTGAAATTTGATCGTTTCGATTTTTACAATTTTGATTTCTTTAGCTTTAGTTTGATGGATTTTGATTTATTTTTTTTAGCTGTATTTTGATGGAATTCTTCTGGTAAAAATGAAGAAATTCTAATTACATGGTTGGAAAAGGGATGAGGAAACGTATTGGTTTTAGATCGGAAAGCAGTTTTCTTGAGATTTTTCTTAGAAGAAGTCCAGTTTGGTCCTTACTCTTACTCCGGTGGTAGACTATCAGGAGTTTCAACACCCTGGTTGAGGGTTCGAGTACCCATAGTGAAATTCCACTACGGCGTGAGTGTGTGCTGGTGTGTGTGTGCGTGTGTAAAAAAAAAAAAAAAAAAAGTCCGAAATTTTTTTTGTTTTCCCGCCCAGCTCAACGGGAGTACGTAGTGTTTTGGAAAAATTACTATAATGCCCTTATTTGGATTATAGAACCCTATGCGCATGGTTCTAGGCCTAGCGAGGGTATTTTGGGATCCATGAATAACTGCTATTACGCGTAGGTACTTCCGTCGTATTTTGCCTTGTTTTTGGTGGTCGGTCTTTTACTGTCAATGAGAATCATGTACGGTTCATGGTTTCTCTGTTAAAAGTAAGGAATACTATTTTCACGCCTACAGCCCGACTGAGCAACCAGTTTTCAGTGTGCGAAAATAGCAGACCCTTTTACCCTCTGGGTCCCAATCCTCGGCTTAAAATTGCGGATTTACCAGAGAATATCCCAGTAGAGGGGCAAAATGGTCATTTTATACTTCCGATTCTTTTGGGATGTTTCCATACTCCGGTAGAGCGTGGTTGTCATACTCATGCACACAGAAATTGCGTGTGTGGCCTATTTAAATCGTTGAAATCACTAGCCCTTTTCTAAATGCGTGGACCCATAGCTACACGCAACTGATTTCTTAACTGGCTGATTAATGGATGTATAAATGGACGGTCGGTGTGAGGAATAGCCAGTGGTATTTTTTTTAAAAAGTTTGAGATGTATGTACACGTGTCCGCGTTTAGTGTGGATGCTCGTGAAACACCGGACTGCCGAGTACAAGGGAGATGCAGAGATGGTAAGAGGAGCTGGAAAAACCGCATAGTGACGGAGCCATCTCTCTACAGTACACGTGGCAAGTGATGTGAGATCCCGTCCGTGGGTTCGGGTATGGCTGTTTATGTGTCACATGTAATGGTACGGCCAAAACGGCGTGCACACATACCGTGATGTGCCTGTGAAATCCACACCGTGCATCATTCTCTCCATCACATGTTATAACATGAGTTCAAACATAAATTTGATACGAAGCTCAAGTGGGCCCTACCATAGGGAAGAGTCAGAATAGGGACGCCCACCGTTAAAAACTTTCTTAGGTCCACCCAAGTTTATCTGACAGCGAAATCCTTCATGAGGTGGGTACAACCAGGATGAACGGAAGAACGATCAACCGGACCCTGCGCTTCGATGGGCCCTAGAAATTTCAACGGTATGCGTCACATCCCCTGTGTGGCCGTTTTAGTTTGGGCTCACGTCCAGCTGGTGCAAATGATGGACGGAATGGATATCATACACATCACGGTGGACACAAGAAATTTTTTGTTTCACGAAGTATATCAGTGGACCGGATCGATAGATCCCCTGCCACGTGTCCTGTTCCGCTAGACTGTATCATCCGTACGTCGGACTTTAGTTGATAGCGTGTTTCTCGTGCGTCCGCTTTTCCACGCTCGAGTGCATTTTAAAAGTGCACCCTCTCACGTTGAAAACGAGTCAAGCATACATGCGTGTAAGATTCGTTTACGTCGTCGGGTCACCTCACGGTGTAGATTAAATGCATGTAAGATCCGGCAAATACCATCATCGTGTGGGGCACACAAGTACACAGAATATGGACCATTGGCCAAGTTCTCCTGACCGTTCTTTTTTTTTTTTTTTTTGTTTGTATTTCACCAACCAGATGATCGTATTTGCCTGGTTTTATATACATGGAATTGACGTTATTGCACGTCTGCCTTTAGTGGTTGTGCTTCCACTATCATGTAACTGTGCAACTATGCTCCGTGACTCCGGATCCTTTTTAGGGAAGCTTTTTCTGCAACTCTTATTCACCTGCGTGTAAGGGTTCGCATACGATAGAAATTATTCACCGTAAATGTAATTCAACTGTCCGTGTGGGGTACATCGAGTTGTATGTATGCCATCTAAAGCGCTCATTAAGTGAGTCCCATTTGATGATGAATGCCCCCAAAAAATAGGTCTATCCAATAATTACGTGGGGAACCATAGAAAATCATGACATCCACCTAAAAGCTGCCAAATTCATGTTGTGGTCCAGTCGGCCTTATTTTCTTTCTTGGTGGGGCCACCGTTGTGGGCAGGTTGGATTCAATACACGAACCAGAGTGGTCCCACAAGCAAAGTTGTGCAGAGGATCCAACCTCATCCTTGAAAATATTGAGAATCTTTTGTGTGCTAGTGACCTTTAGCAAATGTCTCTTTCTTATTTTTATTTTTACCAATGAGATTAATCGCAGAGGATCCTTTTTTTTTTTTAAATTAAAAACATGTTCCGTTTGTAACTCTTTATTTAAAAAAATACTTAGTTCTGTTACCAAACACCTATATAGGAATTAATCTCACTCTAGATAACAGTATTATATATTAGAGATATTGATCCCCAATGCATAAAATCAATCGTTACATGAACAATTAGATCAACTCACTTTTTTGGGTGACTGCGCAACAGGACCTTGAGTATAAAATAAACATGCAAGTCTAATTGTTAAGAATCACTCCTCTAACATGGTGGTGTATTGGTTGCTCTGTTGCAGGTGGAGTAACATCGATGGACGCCTTCTTGATAAAGTTCTTCCCAGTTGTCTATCGAAAGACCAAAGATCCTGATTTGGACAGCAATTACTGCAAATACGACAACCATGGCCTTCAGCTATTCACATCATCGTTGTATCTGGCCGGCTTGACTTCGACCTTCTTCGCATCCTACACCACAAGAAACCTCGGTCGGAGGCTGACCATGCTCATTGCAGGGATTCTCTTCATCATCGGCGTGGTGCTAAATGCAGGTGCCCAGAACCTTGCCATGCTCATTCTAGGAAGGATCTTCCTGGGGTGTGGAGTCGGATTCGCTAATCAGGTCTTTTTCTAGTTCCACTTCCGATTTATTCTTTATTTTATTTTAATTCAGTTCTGTTTAATCAATGAGTCTGGCCCACCACCAATTCCCCACATCGAATTGCGGGTGGTGGTGCGGACCGGAACTCACAATCCATCTTATCAAAATTGGATCGTAGTGAATTTATGCGACTCGCTCACCACCACCTAATCCTGAATGGAAATTTGTAAAAATGCAGGCAGTGCCGCTGTTTCTATCAGAGATAGCCCCAACAAGAATCCGTGGAGGACTGAACATACTATTCCAACTCAACGTAACTCTCGGCATTCTCTTTGCAAACCTCGTCAATTACGGCACCGCAAAGTAAGCTGTTTCCTCTTTTCTTCGCTGCCATTGCTGCTTTTCCAACCTTTTGATCCTTCGGCACTTCGAACCGAGAACTTATCAGATAGAGAGAGCAGCTATATCATAAGCAATCGTATGTATAGCCATTTTTTTCCCCACCAACTGTCACATAGAATATCCTGGATGTACAAAATGTGGGCCAAAGTCAACCTGATATGAAAAACAGGTTGGTCCATGCATACAGTGGGAACCAACACTAATATCAAGGGATGGCCACTGGTGTGGCCCACCCAATAAGTGGGTCTGCCTCAATTTCGTATCAAGTTATCAGCACTACGAATAGGATATTTCTTATATGTGACAAGCTGGCAGGAAAACAAAAAATAAAATAAACTATGGCAGTACCTGATCATGTCACCTTTGAATATTCTAAATTTTGGATCGCATGGAAGATGTAGTGGCCATCAATTTGGAAGTTATCTGGTGCTACTGCTTATGTCTTGGTTAATCGTCGAGCAGTCATCTTGATGGGCCCTACCCCAAAAATGACATCAATTAGATGATCCTAGCAGCCAATGGAGGAGCTTTTTATTGGTCAAATACAGATGGCTAGGGAAGCGCCTAACCAATGTTGACAATGTACTCGAATTGGTGATTAGAATAATCTACCAGTATGGTTTTTGGGGTTATGGCCAGTCCATGGTGGGGCCCACCCAATAGATGAACCATCAGGATCACATACTTGAGTGTTATATGTTCTGAGATTGAGTGCATGACAAGTAGTATAGGTATCAGTTTGTTGTTGCTACTGCTGCTTTTGGTGTTTCGTTTGGCAATGAAATTGATTATTAGCAATGCTATTGTACTACAGGATCAAGGGCGGATGGGGTTGGAGGCTCTCGCTTGGGCTAGCTGGGATCCCAGCCCTCCTCCTGACCGTCGGCTCCATTCTGGTTGTCGACACTCCTAACAGCCTCATAGAGCGTGGTCACCTCGAGAAAGGGAAGGCAGTGCTCAAGAAGATCCGTGGAACCGACAATGTTGAGCCCGAGTACCTGGAGCTTGTGGAGGCAAGCCGTGTGGCCAAGGAAGTCAAGCACCCATTCAGGAACCTCCTCAAGCGACGCAACCGCCCACAGCTGATTATTGCTCTGGCCATGCAGGTCAGCCTCCCTGCCTTTATAAGTATAAAACACCCACAACAAATGACAAAACGGGTCATTTTCATAGCTAGACCTGATCAAGTCTGATTTAGTTATCTTCAATTTCAGTGATCCATTGCAGTACTAAACACCCACAATGATTAACGATGCAGGTCATCTTCATTACTAATGCTAGTGCCTAGTTTCTAGACCTGATCAGATAACTCTGAGAATGTACCACAAGTGCAGTCCATTGTGGGCAATGCCTATGCGTTCCTCTTTTTATTGTTGGTATATCTTTGTAAATTGTACAAATTTTTTATTCCTGGTGCAGATCTTCCAACAATTCACGGGCATTAATGCCATAATGTTCTATGCACCGGTCCTGTTCAACACTCTGGGGTTCAAGAACGATGCTTCGCTCTACTCATCCGTCATCACAGGAGCTGTCAATGTTGTCTCCACCACAGTCTCGATCTATGCTGTCGACAAGGTGGGCCGCAGGCTGCTCTTGCTGGAAGCAGGGGTTCAGATGTTTTTCTCTCAGGTAACCATACTTGAGATCATTGTCCGTTCTTCTTAAAAACCTCACCCGCACTGACTAGTGCCAGTGCACACACAGCTCCCTCATTTTAAGAAGAAACTGCTGCCCCAGCCAGCTAAGCAGTTTGAGGTCCACCACTTTTGTATATCCATCGGTGGGCCCACATCGTAGGGTCTGCCCCCACAACCACAGGAAACATTCTCTTTGTTAGAAATTGCAATCTTTGAAAAATCAAGAATTACCGCAAAGTGCACCACCAGCTAAGCAAGCAGGGCCACTTGCATTGCTGGACAGCACATCCGATCATGAATTGAAAGTGGAATTCTACAAAACCATATGAAATCCCATACTAAAAAATTCGAATGATTATCCTCTGCAGGTTGTGATCGCCATCCTCCTGGGCATAAAGGTGAAAGACCACTCCGACGACCTGGGGCGTGGGTACGCCATCCTGGTGGTGCTGATGGTGTGCACGTTCGTCTCCGCGTTCGCATGGTCGTGGGGTCCGCTGGGGTGGCTCATTCCAAGTGAGACGTTCCCTCTAGAGACGAGGTCTGCAGGACAGAGCATAACCGTGTGCGTCAACCTCCTCTTCACCTTTGTCATCGCACAGGCATTCCTGTCCATGCTCTGCCACTTCAAGTTTGGTATCTTCATCTTCTTCTCTGGATGGGTCTTCATCATGTCCTTCTTTGTGCTCTTCTTACTCCCGGAGACGAAGGGTGTGCCCATCGAGGAGATGACCGAGAAGGTCTGGAAGCGGCATTGGCTTTGGAAGAGATTCATGGATGACTATGATGAGGATGAAGATGGCCCCCAGAAAAATGGAAAGATCAACGGCTTTGATAATTCTCAGTTATAGATTTCGGATTGTTTTTAGAAAACTACGGTATAGATATGATCACCACACAATTTCCCTCCCTGATCCATTCACTTTTGCTTAGACCCTTGAAGGAGGAGGAGGAGGAGGAGGAGGAGCCAGTGATCGACAGCTGTAATGATTCTCTCATATGTAAATTTGAAATTACTTTGTGCTCATTTACTAAGAAATAGATGATATATCGACTTCCAATCCATGACTCGCTCTGTCTGTGTGGGCGTGTAAGCTTACATGTAAAGAGGAGTTGCCTAGTGAGCTACGCGTAGGGCAACCTTTCCATGCACCGACTTGCATCTGGAATCCGCCGCAACATTACATCCACTAGTCTTCATGGGCTGCTTGAAAAAGTGATCGACCATCCAAAACGGCAATGGATGGACAAGATCATTCATAGAAGACTGGTCCAGTTCCGGCTGTTAGGAAACATTAGTTAATACCATAATTTTTGCAGAGGAACAAACGATTGGATTGAACAGGTGGACGGTCCAAATGCAACAAAGAGCGTGGAAAAGGTTTGGTACAAGAAGCAAGTAAAGCCACCATATAAAACGAAAGCAATCTCCCTTTTGTCGTCTCATGAAATCAACCCTCCTTTAGCTTTGCCCTATTCTATGAAGTTCAAAAGCGTGGTATAGCACTATTTAAACACTAATATATTTTATTCACGAAAAAAGGCATCGCTGGGTCCAGTGTGGGTCCGACCGTGTAGATGTTCTCGCCACAAAATAAAGCTGGTAAAGTCGTCAGGGCGCCACGCCCACGATGTTAGAAACAGGTCTGTGGATTAGATAACTCAGGCCAAAATTTTCAGCCGTACATTTGTTTCATAACATCAGTCCCACCTGTCTCGTGGACCAACATGATTCTTGGGCCAGGGCGCATTGCAGGACCCCTCTGATGAATGGATTAGATCTGGTATACACATCCAACGCTCGCAGCATGTCAGATGATCCTCGCAGCTGACTGGAGAAACTTCGCCCATTGGAATTCCTCCAACTGTTGATAGTTGTCTAATCAGACCGACTATGATCGCTGTATCAGTGTGATTTTCAGGGCACACCTGTTGTGCGCAGCCGTCTGTGGGGTGTATCACATCCGCTCCGTCCATCAGGTGCAGCCCTTGATGTTGGCCCGGTGCCAAAAAATCAGCCCAATCGGGCCACACCGCAGAGCAATGGGGAATGGACGTGAACCCAACCATAAGTTTGTGCCGGGCCCATGCACCTGACGGAGATGAATAAATACTCCAAAAATCAGCCTGATCCTAACCTTAATATTTGCATGTAGCACCAATGAGATGCTAAATATGTAGCCCAAAAATCATGCTGCTTGGGCTGATCCTGTCTGATCGTTTAGAGATTTGCCTGTCGAATAGACATCATTTTTGGGTGTGTTTTTCCCCCACTCCGACACAAACTCCATGGTTTCATACACTTGTTCGGAAAAAGGAGCAAGAACAACAAGCATGTTGGGGAGAAATAAAAAAAGATAAGCATGTCGTGGCATCTCCACCTTGCAGAAGCTCATCTAAAAAAAGGAAAATGAAATCAAATACCACATTGGCAGATCAAATGAACCTCAATTACTCAAACTTTACATGAAAAATGAATCAATATCTCTCCCACATGGATCACATCAAGCATAGGAATTGTAAATTTTCTCACATGAAGCCAAAGGAAATGTAAATTTTCTCCTTTTTGATTCGGTAATCGGAAAACCTTATTTGTACACTGGTTTCCCTTCCTGTATAATGGTTTTTTCGCATTGGGTCTACTCGGACCCGTTTACTGTTTTTTCTAGGTTACATGAATAAATGGATATATCAAATTCTTGAATGTAAAAGGAGCAATTAATCATGCGCATACATGTATTTCTAACCTAAGTCAATAGCAGAGCTGAGGGGGAGAGGAAAGAAACACCATCTTGTTCTCTCATCTTTGTACCAGAAGACTATCAAGAAGTGGGTGCTGCTCTGAATCTACTTGCCTTCCGCCATGACTGTGAGCTCTGTCAGACAGGAAAAAGATGGTACAACTTTTAGCACAATATTCTAAAAAATTACAAAATGAATGGTCAACTCCTCTAGTTCAGGCATTAAAACTTGTAATGACAGGAAAGATATAACATTCACGTGCCAAGTCAAACATCACACTGCAATTTGGGACCCTCTCCAGCATATCGTTTTTAACATCTCAAAAAATAGGCTCCAGTAACTGGGCCAAGATTTTACTCGTATAACAGAACCCAGTAATATTTAATCTTTGATATTATAGATGCTGTAGATCCTGTTGAGTAGCAAGTCAAGTTTTGGTGATTGACAAGATTTTCCAAGTTCAGTCAGGTCAAGTCAATTGAGGCACGTCTAGATGAAATCTGATTGAGTTGATTCAACAGGTTTGCATGAAATCTAATCAAGGCTGTTGAGTTTTCTCAAGTTTTCAAACAGGGACAACCGAGAATAATAGGTTGCAAGCTCATGATGGAAGCTACCAAGGTGAATGCTTTGATCCGCCAAAAAAGGATTCTACCACGAGAAACCTTTCTAATATAACCTATGCTCTATAACAAAACATACGAAGCTCAGGGTGGATAAATCAGATTTCCAGATTTCTCACTTGCAGTATGCTGACGACACATTGCTATTCTATGAGGCAGATTCTCCATATGTTGAAAATCTCCGCTAGATTGTTATTTGTTTTGAGGTGGTTTTGGGGCTAAAAGTTAATATAAAAAGAGAGAGATCCTGGGGGCAGGCATCTCGAAGGAGTTGAAGCTTTTGACGAGTGTGTTTGGATGCAAAGAGGGTTCCTTTCTTGCTACATATCTTGGTCTTCCGTTATGCATTGAAGACCAACAGAACATCTTTGGATAGAGTGCTTGAAAGGTTTAGATGAAGCTATCTCAGTGGAAGTCTCGACAGTCATCGCTGGGTGGGAGAATTACTTTGATTAAGACGGTGATGTCTAACCTTCAAGTTTATTCTCTCTCTCTTTTTAAATATCCAAAGTCGGTTATGGAAAAATTGTATAAACTTAGGTGGGAATTTTTGTGGAAATAAGCGGATGGCAATCATAAATCCACCTTATGAAGTGGGAAGAGGTATGCAAGCCTTGACACTAGGGTGGAGCGGGGTTTCGGAAATTGGAGGGTATGAATCTAGCTTTGTTAGGAAAATGGGCGTGGAGATTTGGGGTAGAGGTGGGTTCTCAGTGGAGAGAAGTGATAATTAGGAAATATGGCGTCGAAGAAATGGGGTGGTGGACTAGGTCGTCGTCACTATTATACAGGCCTTCACATTTATGGAAATCCGTGGCATCAGTAAAACATAAGAGTATGGAAAGGGGTTGGCTTTTTGTTGGGGGACGGGAAGAATATTAGATTTTGGGAAAATAGATATGGGGGATCAAAAGGTGAGAGATCTTTTTCCACGTTTGGAAGGGATCTCAGCTGAGGTAGGTTGAGGGTAGCTGTTGTTTTTCCTTAGTAGGAGAGGAGGTAGTGTGGGCCCCACTGTCTAGGCGGAACTTGGAGGATGAAGAGATTGCAGAATTTATCAGCTTGATTGAGTTGTTGTCAAAGATGACTCCGGAAATCTCATAACAGGATTCTATGAAATGGCTAAAAGACAAGTCCAACAAATTTTCAGTGAAATCCTTCTGCATGCTCGTAATTAGAGACACATCTAGTGGCAGGGTTTGTTCCACAACTTTCATTTGGTGCTATGGTGCTCCTCCAAAGGTGGTGGCGCTTTCATGGCTAGTGGGGAGGAAGAACGTGCTTACAATAGATAATCTTCGCAGAAGAAGCTTTATTCTTCCAAATGTTTGTCTGATGTGCCTGCAAGATGAGAAAACGGTGGACCACCTCTTCCTTCACTGCATGTTTGCAAAAGGGTTGTGGGATAATTTTTTCTCTGTTCGGTGTTTTATGGGTCTTGCCAAAGTTGGTTGATAGCTTCATTTTTATGTGGCATGGCATGGTATAGGGAAAACTTGGGAGAAAAGTCTGGCGAGTATGTTTGCTAGTGGGCAAGGCTAGAAAGGAACCACCAATGTTTCAAAAATCGTAAGGGGCAGGCTTTCAAGGTGTTTAAAAGGGCAAAATCTCTTGTAATAGAATGGGCATCATCTTCAACGCTTTTTAGGATTGTTGGGAATTGTAAATTTTTCTGGTTAGTATATTTGTAAAATTTGGGCCTCGGCTTTTTTAGAAATAATATTATCAATCTTCAAATAAACAAAACATATGAAGCAGTCCATACAACTGCCTTTGGTATAGTTGCACGAAACATGAAAGCTGCAAGGGATTCGGATGCAGGAGGGGTAAGTGTCTATTCAAAAATGTTTGCAGGTATAAACAGCTACGAAGCAGGAGCAGGAATCCAAAGCATAACTTGAAGCAGAAGAAACACCTGGTTAGGATGCTCGTTCAACTAAACAAAAGGCCATGAATCGTGGGAACCATTTAGTGGCACTGCACATGCATGTTTTCCACCCCAAATTGATCCTCAGGAAGTTATTCATACTGTTTATGCACTAAGCCTGATAAAAGAATTCCTTCCTGAATAGAAAGCCCAAGTTGCATGCACATAGTCAATTGAGGTTCCTTCTGGAGTCCAGGCAGAACTGATGGTTGAAAAACTGCTAGTTTGTAGGCATGTCTATCATTTCAAATGGGGTTGCGCCATGATAGGACACTTTAGAACAAGTACTAATGTAATATAACCAGTTCAAAACATGTAAGATGTTAATTTGGAATCAATCAACTGCAAAATATCTTCTTATGTTATGGTACCAAGAAATTCTAACCAAGCGATGTGAAACGGGTCTAGCTGCATCAAGACCTTACACTAGTCGATTGGAGCTCCAATGTTGTTGAATCCTCGTTTTCCTGCAATCCCAGCCAGTAACCTTCAGTGGTAAGAAATTTCACCAGAGCAGAACAGAAAGAGAGCTGATGCAGCTAAATACCTCAATCAACAGATCCTTCCTGGTGATCAAACCAATAGCACGAGAAGGACGAGGGACAACAAAAATATGTCTCAACCCTAGTTGACGGAAAAGATTGTAAACCTGTGTCACACATGATATGCAAACCATTATAACGTAAACTGCACGCATGGCACTCATTATAAATTGCCAAAGATAAGAATTAAATCACTTTTGGAAAAAAAAAAAAAAAAAAGAAATTAAAATACTCACCTTTGCCAAAGACATATCTTCTGGGACAATGTACGGGGATGGGTTCAGAAAAGGAGCAAGATCTATGTACATTTCCAAGTCATCTTGACCTAGATGGATGTCTTCTACGGACATTCCTTTACTTGATACAGGTTTCACAAAATCACTGAAGTTGTGCCTGTGCTTGAGATGTCAACCACTTCATTAACTCTTCATATATGAGTAAAAAGGGGGGAAAGAATATTACCAATCTTCCACTAACCTGATTGGGATGGATCCTCCACTTGGATCACAGGGCAAAGGGCTATGCTGGAAGTCTGTCTTAGACTGAAGAAGTACCAACAAGTGACTGCACAAAAAAGAAATTACTCGACTCAAAGAGTTTCCTCTTCTAGAATCAATGACTGGTAACTGAACAAGCACAAGCATATTTCAAATACGTTTGCATGGCAACCACCTAGAATAGGTGTTACATAGTCCCTAGTCCCCACCAATGTATTGTTTCAGCAAGATCGAGGCCGTTCATCAGGTGCACCCTGCCGTGCACTTGCCACTACCCGAAAACCAGGCCGGTCCAGTCATTGGATGGGCCACACATGAATGATGAATGTGGACCGCTTTTCTTACAGTTCTTTTAATCCATACATCTGGCCCTCCCAATGACTGGACAGGTTCTATTTTTGGGCCACTGCAGGCCCGCCTAGTGATTGTCCCGGATCTTGCACAAATGCCACACCTGCAAGTGAGGGAAGATTAAGACCAAGGGTAAACTGTCATCCAAAACAGGTACGTATCACCCAAAAGGTAGAGGTATCGTCCATGAAAGATACAGTTGTATAAGCCCATATCAGCCTGATACAGGGTGATGCGGGTTATACAGGGCCGTACCACACAAACTTCAAAACTTTGAGTAGGACTCGAAATTGTACTTGTTCAAGCAACCATCAAAATTTCTTCTGTTTCTACTTTCTACCAAAACCAACCATACATCTACAACAGGTAAACAAATAGTTTTTAAAGTTTTTACCTGCGAAGTATGAGTCCAATGACTAGTGGCTCACCATTCTGTGCACGATCAACAACCTGATCCCAAACAAATATGAAACATAATTTAGAAATTCTTGAAAGGTTTGAACCACTAAAATCTGAAAAGGAATATCATGGCAACTCACAGGGAAGCCATTGTGCTTGTTGCTTCGCAAAATAGAAAGTACATCCGCAACTTTAACAACACGGGAGAAGTAGACAACCTTTCAAGCATCAAAAGGCAAGCAAGTGTAAGTAAAAAATTGCATGATAGTAAAACAGTAGACCTCAACAGTCTGATCTGAAAAGCCTTCCAATAATATCAACCTTTTGACTCCTGCAGGCCTCTTTTGCTGTCATATTACGCATATACTGTTTTGGCCTGGACTCAAGTAACGGAATGTTCCTCAGACGAGCTTGCTCCTCATACAAACCTTCATTGAAAATATCACCAACAGCCTGTAGCAGCAAAAAGAAAGTCAGTTGTGTTCTTCAGTTTGTGTCTATCATCATTGTCGTCGTCGTCTAAGCCTCATCCCAACTAACTGAGGTTGGGCTAAATGAATCATTTTTCAGCCATTCCACTATATCATGGGCCATAACCATGCGCTAGCGTAAATTTCAAATGTCATATTGTTTAGATTCATGTTGGAAGTTATGGCATAACTTTGATGCTGGCTGCCAACCTGACACAGCCCTCCTTTATCCAGGCAGGCAACTGGCTCTCATAAAACTCCCACATACACAATGTAATAGACTATTTACATAGGTTGATTACAATCAAGCTTCATCTAATAGTATATTTCATAGGTTGATCAAAAGTCAAGCTTTATCTAGTAGTCTATCATATAGGTTGATTACAGTTGATGAGTTAGTTTGTGTCTATGGGTAACACATACATTTGTCATATTGAAGGACACACCTTTGATATAAGAAGAACGAGCATGATAAGAGGTAGTAGTTTCAAATTATTTGTGATCTCAACCATAATGACACAAAGGGATACTGTCATCCGCATAGAACCTCCAAGAAAAGAAGCGGCACCAAGTAGAGCATACCTGACAATTCATCCCGAGTTATTAGGAGAAAGACTCATTCAAGCCAGCATCATCAGCATGTTTGGACACAAGGAAGTGCCAAGTAATGAACCAAAAGAGGAAATAACAGATTAAAGTATTAAACACATGACTAAAAAAGAGCCTGATAGCAACGACTTGAAAACCTTGTGACTGCTTGCTTATTGTAAATTGGAGCAATGGTATGAGAGAACATCCTCAAAAAGATACAAGGAGAAAAGAAAAGAAACATGAAAGCTCTTACACTACCTCAGTATACACAAAGTTTCATCTTTTATGCAAAACCCTAGTCAAATGACCTTTATGATTGATCACAAGATTTTTTACTGATATCATAAATTGCAACCATAGGCCCTAACTAAATGAATTTAAGCATATCTACAAGTGAGAAACATGGCATCCTAGAGAAGACCTTAAATGATATTGAATGCAAGAAACATGACCAGAGTGCGAGTGGCTCAAGTGATGTACGATTGCACCCTAACCACTCCAGAAGCAGGGATAGAAAACTTCCGTGCATATGCTGTTCAAAATCAGACAGCATACCTACAGGCTACACCGGTTACAGAGTTCAGATAACATGCAAAGGCAACGAGTCAATCATGTCAATAAATAAATTATATAATATAATTAATGATATTATAATCTCAGTCAGTAGAAAGTGAATCTACAATTTTCCTTATTATGATAGGGTCCTTCCTACCTACCAAGTCCAGACTTAAAAACTAGGAAAACTTTACACATTCATAACCTATTCCTAAAGATCTTCACAATCTTCAGAACCTGTTTCTACAATTTTCCTTATTATGATAGGGTCCTTCCTACCTACCAAGGCCAGACTTAAAAACTAGGAAAACTTTACACATTCAAAACCAGTTTCTAAAGATCTTCAGAACCAACAAGTAACAGAGAAAAAAAAAAAAAAAGACTTTTTGAAAGGTGCCAACTTTATTAGAAGGGGGGGGGGGACAATCAGGAGCTCCTAGAAAAATTCAATCGCCGGGAGACCTAACAAAATAACAGTTACAAAATTCCCCAATCTCTTGAAAGATCTTCCATAGAAAGCCCTCTAAATTCCTAACAAATTAAAGCCCATCTGATGATCTTGAAGAAGATTATTATCTTGATTGAGGCTACTGACAGTGTCTTATCCTAAAAACTTATACTTTTCCTTTTTTCCACAAGCCAAATAGGATCCCGAAGAACACAATCTTCCATAGGACTTCCTAATGGCCTATGAAAGGTCCGCTATGCCACTCCATCGAAGAAAAAATATGGTTATTGAAAGTCACCAAGAAAAAATCATTCAGAACAGGATAATCTGTCAATTATATCAAAAGAAAAAGAAATCCCATAGGAGTTTTAAATAATAATAAATAGTAAAAGAAAAGGTACAAAACAGCTAGCATAATCAGAATCATAATCAATCAGTAGAATATAAACAAATGAGAGACTCACGTTCCCTCCTCAACATTGAGTTTCTTATAAAAGTTAACCACAAACATTCCAACAAGTCGTCCATACGTTGATCCTATCATTATCCCAGGAACAAACTGACCAGCTGGTACAGCAGTCCCAAATGTCACGACTGCTAGGGAATAAAACATGACCTGAAAATAAACAATTAAAAGTAGTGAAACAGTTGGATCTAGAAGAAAGTAAACGCAATATCTATCAAACCAATTCACTAGATTAGCATGTGAAAGTTCAAGAAATACATTGGAGAGTATTCAAATCAATTCTGCACATTGAAAGAGGACTTTGACTATGGTCACTTTTGACCAATCTCTTCTCATTTATTCTGTAATTTGAGAGCACACTTCCTCTGCCATTACATTGTTTAAAACTGGTGCTTTCAGTTGAATTTAGAATGTCTACATATATTTGATTGAGACTATACTAACTTCCAACATACCAGACACACATCAATCTGTAGCTTAACATCAAATGCTGCCCCAACATGGGCTAAAAAGATTCAGAAACAGTGCCGTTGTTTGTCAGGATATACCAATGTGAATACTTAAAACCAGTAAGAAACACAGGATTTGTTTAGGAATAATGTATGACCACTATACTGTTGATTTTTTAACCTTAGCTACATCTACCGAGAAAATTTTGAAGTACCAGAAACCAATGTTACTTAATTGCCAACTACCCTACATGTTTCATTCCGAATCCTGCAATCCTATTTATGGTTCATTTGCAATCAGAATCACTATTTTTACTGACCCAAATATCTTGTTCTATACTTAAGTTGAAAAATGTAAATTCATATTTAGAATGTATACTTTGATTTATGCAAAACCATGCATATAATATAATGCCATGCATGTGGGATTTACAATAATAACATTAATATATAAATTTATATTGCATATATTTAGTGTATGTACTGGCGCAACACACATGACCAGTAGCATAACCCATATTGGAGGAAATACTGTATACCCATTCTTGTGCCACATACTGGAGAGACCCACAATCCAGGTAACCTTGCTAGAAACGCACATTAATCCATAATTTAACATCAGCATGGTGTAACACGATTCACAAGTCAAAATCAATGTGCGTGTTTTTCATGATGTACACGTTACCAAGTATGATGATGGGAGTTTTTCAGGATTTACCTACGGTACCAAGTACAGGAACAGATACAAGGAGAAAAGGATCAGATTGTACAGATTCTCAAAACCTAAATTCTCAAGACACAAGGACAGCAAGGATTTGTTACTGCTCATAAGTATAACTAATGTTTTAAGTATCGACGATACTTACTGATATATCTTGTATCCCACATGTACGATACGAAATGCACAAGTAGTGCCAATATATCCCACATGTTTGATCCAGTGAGCATTTTCAATTTCAAATACCTTTTTTTTTTGTTGAAATTATGTTAAATCAATGTCAAATGATTACAAATCCATTGGGTCTTCATGTTTTGCATGAAAAATCATGGAGTTGGGAGTTTTGATCTCAACATCCATTGGTTCTTCATGTTCTCCATGTTTTTTTAGAAATTTTCCTTCAACTAGTGGTCGATTGAGACTAATTTCCAAGTATTTAGGAGTATTTTATGAAATGATAATCATATACATTCTAATTTCGAAATTTGAGTGTAGGTGCTCCAATGTGGGGAAAATTCGAAAAAATTTCAATTTCTCTAAAATTGCTTGAAATGTTGCACTCCAAACATGAAATCAAGCATGTATGAGAGCTGACCTACTGATTTGTTTAGTCATTGTCAATTTTCGAAAAATAAAAATCATTTTTTAATAAAATATTAATTATTTTTTTTCGAAATTTCCCTTCAACTAGCTGTCAATTGAGACTAATTTCAAAGTATTTAGGAGTGTTTTATGAAATGATCATCACATACACTCTAAATGTTATGCATTCAATTTGAATATAGTTGCATTAGTTCAATTATACAACGCATAGCTTAGGACCCTATACAAAGGAAACTTATTATGTGCACTTATTTTTTGAGATGTTATGAGTAAAAGTGTGTATTAAGGCCTTTTTTAACTATCCCTAAAGTTTCATTGAAAAATTCAACCATTTTCCCCATGTTTCCCAAAAAGTATGATAAATTACCCGATATAAACGATATATCCCATGAAATAACCGATACATATCTGTATCCCAAGGGTGCGATACGTAACGCAATACTGATATTTCGAACACTGAGTATAACATTGTTAGAATACACCCCTAACAACATTAGGAGTTGAATTTGTTGACTGTGGCAAGATTGACTTTCAACTCAAGACATCCAACAAATCTAGATATCAAAATATCAAAATCCTGGTTGATCTAGATTTCCCTTACTGTGTTTCTACTTGCTACAGACCTATGGCTTCTCTTAGTGCAATTTCCCACTTAAATCCATCTGTTTACACAATCATTGACATATTGTTCAGCTCATAATGAATCTAATTGTAATATGGACAGTTGTTTCAATGTTCCAACCACTGTTCGAGTTGTCGGTACCACTATAAGTTTCATTGGCTGGAGATAAAGATAAAATATCGTTATCGCCAATAACCGGAAATGCGAGGAAAGGGGGGGAAACATAGGGAAAACGGTGGAATTTTTCTGTGAAACTTCAAGACATGCCTAAATACACATATTTGCATATTTAAGAATTAAAAATAACAACAACAACAATAATAATAATAATGTAAAAAGAATGCATTTCATAATAAGTTTTCATTTACTGGCGCCCAAAAAGAATGCATTTCATAATAAGTTTTAATTTAATGGTGCCCAAAAAGAATGCTGCATACAATAATTAAGACAAAGTAAATGAACTCAAAAAGTAAGCCTTTCTTGCCATCTTTCATCCCCGCATGGAGTGACGAGGTGGCTCGTAGTCATCATCCGGATCCCGTTGCAGTCTGGCATATTATTGTTGCCTAACATGTTGGCAATAATATTCTCAGGTCATCCTCTACTCGTACCCAGTGTGCGAAATATCGGTATCTCACAATGTATCGCACCCTTGGGATACAGATACGTATCAGTTATCGCACGGGATATATCATTTGTATCACATAGTTTATCGCACTTTTTGGGAAACATGGGGAAACATTGGGGAAATGGTTGAATTTTTTAATGAAACTTTGGGGATTGTTAAAAAGGCCCTTAATACACACGTTTAAATCATAATATCTCAAAAAAAAGATGCACATAATAAATTTCCTTTGTATAGGGTCCTAAGTTATGCGATGTTTAACTGAATTAACGCGACTATTTTTAAATTGAATGCATGATATTTATAAATATATCATAGTCATGTATGAAACCACAATCAATTCATTGAAAAGCAAAAGAAGAACTGAAGAAGTAAAATTTGAGAAATATACATATCAATGATGGGGACTAGTTGTGGTCTAGACCCACATAGAGTTGCGTGGTGGCTCATAATCATCATCTCCATCTCGATGGGGCTGGGCATAGAACTGCTGCTCCACCAATCGACAATATTGTACCCAGGTCATAGTAGAGTGGTACCAGTTAAGATACTCCCTGACATAACGCTGGTACTCATCCTCTCCGAACTGAATCAATATGCCCATCCGCGGGTATTGGGTAATCGTCATAGTTTGTAACTGATATGGATCTGGGAAGGGCACATATGAAGCTCCTTGGTATCCATATTGTTGGTCATATCCATACTGCTGCTCATATCTTTGCCCATATGCAGAAGCTCCTGCAGGGTTGAAAAATAATGTGCCGTATATGCATATCTCATTGCCAGTCTGATCTTTCCAATGCAGAATTCATAATAAACTGCCGGAGACAGCTGGAGTCACTCGTCGCATATCCACTAGGTCTATATCCATGCCCATACTAGGGCACAGGAACGAGCTACTCTCCAGTGTTTGTGATCCAGATTCATGTTGGGCCTATAACTCGAGCTCCCTTTCCCCGTCCGTGATCCAAATCTAGAGCCACCTCGCCTGCCACGAACGCTTGTGTCCCTCATGCTTTTGCTAGCAGCTCCTCCTCAAAATCTGAAAGTTTATGTCTTCTTTTTCTGCAGTAGCTTTTGACGCGTGTATGTCTTATTGTAAACAAGAGGTCGGGGTTCTCCTGGACGAGAACCATGGTTAGTGTCCTGCGTGGAATGATTGAAATTCTCCTCCCCGGTAAAAGGGCTAAAGAGGGCTCTTATCCTGACTCCCACCCGCGTTACCACCATCCCCGTCGCCACCACCACCACCATCATCATCATCATCATCATCATTCTTACTGTCATCAGAGTCATCGTTACCCTTATCACCGCCATCATCATCATCGGACTCATTTCCCGCATCACTCTCTGACTCAGTCTCGGTGTCAGACAATGTTTCCCTGCCACGTGTCCCGCGTGATAGTGACTGCCACGGGCTGCCCTCCGAATTCATCGTTAATGGGTCGAATACCTCATCAGGAGACCTCTGCTGCTCCACATGTTTGTCAACATCAATCCCTTATGTCTCTGCTTCTGCCGCAATATGTGGCTCTGGTCGCCCATCCGAGGTATCTAAGTCATCCGACCTAACCCACTGGTAAACTACGTCATCCTCAGCATATGCATGTTGTCCGACCGTCATCAGGTCCAGTGGGTCTTCCTGCGCTTTTCTTCTTCCTTCCGAGCGGAGCAACCTCTCTCGTAACTTCATATTGTAGTGACAATACACTAGCTTCTGAAGCCTCTAATACCCTATTCTATTACGTTTATTTGTATGTATGAGGGAGAATGTACTCCAATTCCTTTTACAGGGTGACGAAGACACCGTCTGTGCAAGCACACGGACAGTCAGTCGTTGTAAAACCTCGCAGTCAGTCCCATACATGGACCACCATTCGCCTGCATATCATAAGATTCTTTCATTATCCTAGATTTTTCAAAATAATATAAAAGTTAAGTTTACTACAGTGACTCACATGGCATCATGGCGTTCCTTGACTTCACCGCAGGGTGACACCCAAACATCCCAACTGCGTCGCGGAATTTAACAATCTGTTGATGGCGTATAACAACTAGAATAAGTATTTAATGATTGAGATGAAGATAAGGAGAATGTAAGTGGGAACATATTTACCTCACTACCAAAGGTGCCTTTCCCCGGACAGTCGGGGAATAAGTGATCGTACACCTCATCACAACCCTCTTTAATGAATTATCTTCGAAGAGGTTCCGGCTATATAGTGTATTTGGGATTTAGGAATACGCTGAAAACAACATTACACATCAGTACACTGATGCGGACACCAAGCCATTCAAAGTATATCAACGTAGGAGGCTCACATTACCCGTGTCAATGTGATTAGATGACAGATACGGGTCGGGTATCTAGAGGTTGAAAACCTTACACATGTGTTCATGACATGTGTAAGTTGCTTAGAGGAGACATTTGGACCATTGGATCGCGAGGATGGTGTGATCGGACCATTGGATCGTCACAGCCCACCTTCATTACACTACCTTCACGGCACTATCATCGGGGCCCATCGGGCATCTTAAATTTACATTTAGTTTATAACATTTGAGTTAATTAAGTTTTGAGACAGTTTGTGCACAATTTTGTGCGAATTTCTTTTTTTTGAAACTTTTTTTAAGTAGGGGTATTTTGCTAATTTCATGTAATTGCGATTTTATAAGGGTTGCCCTAAACCCATAGCATGTTATGTTATGTTTGATGAAAGAAAAAAAGGAGAGCTTTTTGCTTCTGACGATCTCGTCTTCGACTTCCAGTGATTGGAAGAGGGCGTGAGGCCCAAGTAAACGATTTCTCATCCCCTACTTCTTTCTCCTTCTCTCTTTTCTCAAGGTATTCTTTTCTTTAACCTCGTTCTCTTCTTTTTCTCCTAATCTCAAAAGATTTTCATTCCCTTTTCATCCCCACATAAAACCCATCACCCAAATCTATATTTAAAGAACCACCATTTTTTTTTTTCTCTCTAAATTTTCCAGATTTCCAATCCAGGAAATTTCTATTTTTCTGGATTAGAAAATTCACTTGAATCATTAGACGGACTCATTGCAAGACGAAAGTTCTATCTTTTGCCGGATCCAGTTAAATTCAGATTTTATGATTCAATACTTCGTGTTTGTGATGGATGGCCCTAATCAATGCTTAATGACCCTATTTCTTTCTTGTGTTTATGATATATAAATCAGGCTGATATTTATTTCTTTTTTTTTTTTTAATTTGCATGAATCTGCCCCTTTCAAATATCATGCTCATTTAAGGTTAGCTTAGGCCGTCCTACATCAATTTTTGGTATCAAAGCTTAGTTCTTGCATTAGGTCGTCTTAGATCAAGTTATCAAGAGTCTAAATTTTTATTTTATTTTATTTTCTAGGGTTTCATGCATCGCATATAGAGTCTAGAACTGAAATTTTCATATTTGCATTTTTTTAAAAAAACAAAATGAGTCTAGATCTGAATTTTTCCACATTTGCATCATTCTAAAGGTTAGGATCATCGGTGTCCATAGTCTTGTGTCAAAACAGTCTCTTAGAGTCGTGTTTTAGGAAACCTAAGTTGAGTCTTATTGTGTATGCCCACTCGGACTGGTAGAGGATTTGGTCTACACCCGATTTTCAATATGGAACAGTTGACTGAGATGATGAACACGATCAACCAAGTTTGGCCGTCATTGAGGCACAATCTAGGAACACGAAATACCATATGGATCAGATAGAAGCATCCCTAAGAGAAATCTCCGGCATTGGAGGGGATGAACAGTCTCACGTAGGGGGAGTAGTTGAGAAACGGGTAGGAAATCGTGGTAGAGGTCGTGGAGCACGTGGCCGAGGGGTAGGACGTGGAGGGGTGCGAAATCCGCAGCCCGCTGTCGAGTATCAAGACCGTTATGATGTCGATGAGAGGATCTTAAAGAGTGTTAAAGTAGATGCTCCTAGTTTTGATGGGCGTCTTGACCCAAAATCATTCCTTGATTGGTTGGCGGACATGGACCATTATTTCGAATGGTATGAGATGTCTGAGAACCGACAGGTGCGGTTTGCG
The DNA here is from genome assembly GCA_021015155.1 of Magnolia officinalis. Lineage (NCBI taxonomy): Eukaryota > Viridiplantae > Streptophyta > Magnoliopsida > Magnoliales > Magnoliaceae > Magnolia > Magnolia officinalis. The sequence goes on along the minus strand of JAJHSJ010000001.1, from coordinate 6,923,207 downwards.
AAAATGAAACTTGTGGGTCAAGCTAAATTGTTTTGAACAAATACGGAGCGTAGGATCGAGAGATCAGGAGGTGTCCCAGTCGCACATTGGGTAGAGATGGAGTTATTAAAGGAAAAATATCTTCCTCTCTCTTACCGTCAAAAGCTCCTAGATCAATGGAAAGCATTACGCCAAGGATCTATGTCGGTTGCAAATTACATCGCAAATTTTGAGGAGTATATGATGCGGTGTGATATTCAGGAGGATCCCTTAGTGACGCTGGCGCGTTTCATCAGGTGGGTCTTCGCATGAATCTGCAGCATGAGCTTATGACCCATGCAGTAAGTGACTTGGATCAGGCTTACCAAGTTGTACAAGAGTTAGAGCTTTACCTAAAGTCTCCTGTCACGAGACGCTTTGAGTCCCGAGACTTTACTGTTAGATCTGGTTTTCAGGGAACCAAACCTAACATTGAAAGTCAACCTAGGACGCAGGCTAGTGCACCGCCTAAGCCTAAGGATGATAAGGGAAAAGGTGTCCTTGGTGCCAATTCTGGTATGTGAGATGTTATGAGTGCGGAGGTACAGGTCATTTCGCATACCAGTGCACGGCAAAGACTCGCGGGAAAGCCTTAGTCATAGACAAGTCAAATGAAAATGCAGATGACATGGGTGATTATGAAGTTGAGGAATATCACCCAGAGATAGGTGCTAGTGATTATGAAAAAGAAGAATCAGAGACTGCACCACTAGCTGTAGTTAGATGTGCTTTAGCGCAGGCCAAAAAGAGTGATGATTGGCGCAGAAGCACAATTTTCTACACGTTTATCAAGAGCGGTGACAAAAATTGCAAAGCTATTGTGGATAGTGGTAGTTGCACCAATATGGTCTCAGCTAACACAGTCACTCGTTTGGGTTTGAAGCACATCCCTCACCCTCAACCCTACAAGGTTTCTTGGGTTGACACGTCTTCTATGTCTGTGTCCCAGCAGTGTTTAGTCCCCATCCAAATCGGTTCATATAAAGACATGTTGTGGTGTGATGTTTTACCTATGGTGTAGCTCACATCATTCTAGGGAGGCCGTGGTTATACGATAGAGATGTCACGATTTTTGGTCGCTCGAACGTGTGTACATTCACGTATGAGGGTAAAAAAATCAAGATTAATCCGTAGCCACCCAAGAGCCACACGGACAAGGCTAGGGATGTGAAAACGAGTGACTCAAGAAAGGATGTGAGGAATTCTATTCCGAAGTCTCTACATATCATAAATGCAAAAGAGTTTGAGAAAGAGACGGAGGATGATTCGACGGTGTACGCCCTAGTGGCTAGGGAAGTTACACCCGAGGTTCATGTAGAGTTACCCCCTGAGGTGACTTCGGTTCTTGAGGAGTATAGTGATGAATTCCCTGAGGATTTACCGGATGCGCTTCCACCTATGCGGGACATCCAGCATGCCATTGATTTCGTCCCGGGGTCTACTTTACCGAACCTTCCTCATTACAGGATGAATCCTGCAGAGCATGCAGAGTTGCATAGACAGGTAAATGAGTTCCTGCAAAAAGGTTTCATCCGTGAGAGCATGAGTCTCTGTGCCGTACCAGCGCTATTAACGCCGAAGAAAGATGGTACGTGGCGGATGTGTGTGGACAGTAGGGTCATTAATAAGATCACGATCAAGTATCGGTTTCCGATACCGAGGCTTGATGATATGTTAGACATGATGGCCAGATCCACCATTTTTTCCAAAAAAGACCTCAAGAGCGGGTATCACCAGATACGCATACGCCCTGGAGATGAGTGGAAGACAGCCTTCAAGACGAAGGATGAGTTGTACGAGTGGTTGGTCATGCCCTTTGGCTTGACTAATGCACCCAGTACTTTTATGCGTGTGATGACCCAGGTTTTGAGACCCTTTATGGGGAAGTTCTTAGTGGTTTATTTTGATGACATACTCATATATAGTACCACTAAAGAGCTACATCTCGACCACTTGAGACAGGTCTGTAGTGTCCTGAGGGCGGAGAGGTTATGTGCGAACCTTAAGAAATGTTCGTTCTTGTCTGATAGAGTTGTCTTCTTAGGGTTCATAGTGTCGTCTGTAGGGATGCGAGCAGATCCAGAAAAAGTCAAGGCCATAGTTGACTGGCCTGAACCGCGGAACATACATGAAGTGAGAAGCTTTCATGGCTTAGCCACATTTTATCGTCGGTTCATTCGAGGGTTTAGCACTATTATGGCTCCCATTACTGATTGCATTAAAAAGGGAGAGTTCATATGGTCTAAGGCCGCAGCTAAGGCATTCAAAGATATTAAAGGCAAGATGATAGAGGCTCCCGTCATGCGTCTTCCAGATTTTTCTAAAGTCTTCGAAGTAGCGTGCGATGCTTCAGGCGTAGGTATAGGAGTACTAAGCGAAGAGGGTCATCTAGTTGCCTATTTCAGTGAGAAACTGAATGAGGCAAAACAAAAGTATTCCACCTATGACAAAGAATTTTATGCGGTAGTGCAATCGCTACGTCATTGGCGTCATTATCTTCTACCACAAGAATTTGTCTTGTTTTCTGATCACGAGGCTTTGAGGTATTTGAATTCCCAAAAGAAGTTTAACCAAGGCATGCCAAGTGGGCAGCGTTTCTTCAGGAATATTCATTTGTCCTGAAACATAAAGCCGGGATCGAGAACAAACCAGCCGATGCCCTTAGTAGGAGAGTGACATTGCTCAACTCCTTGAGTGTAGAAGTTGTCGGGTTTGAGCAATTGAAAGACGAATATCCCATGTGTCCAGATTTTGGAGGAACATGTGTCACTCTTAGGTGCCCAGCATAGTTCGGGTGAGTTCGTGTTAAAAGATGGTTTCCTTTTCAAAGGAGACCGACTTTGTATTCCCCGCACTTCCCTCCGGGATTTCCTTGTTTGGGAGCTTCATGCTGGAGGTATTGCTGGCCATTTTGGTCGAGATAAGACCATCGCCCTAGTGGAGGATCGATTTTATTGGCCAAGTCTTAAGCGAGACGTAGCCAAAATTTTAGGGCAATGTCGAACATGTCAACTGGCAAAACAGAAGAAGCAGAATACTGGATTGTACACACCATTGCCAGTGCCACACGCACCGTGGCAAGACATCAGTATGGATTTTGTGCTTGGACTTCCCAAGACAATTAAAAAGCACGATTCCATTTTTGTGGTCGTGGACCGTTTCTCAAAAATGGCCCACTTCCTCCCTTGTTCTAAAACCTCAGATGCGTCCAACATAGCCAAGATTTTCTTTGAGGGGGTGGTTCGATTACATGGTTTACCTAAGACCATAGTGTCTGACAGGGATGTCCGGTTTACTAGTTATTTTTGGAAGACATTATGACATATGATGGGTACGAGACTCCAGTTCTCGTCTGCCTACCATCCTCAAACTGATGGTCAAACTGAGGTTGTGAATCGAAGTCTCAGAAATCTACTACGATGTTTGGTGGGTGAACACATTAAAACTTGGGACTTAGTCCTGCCAGTCGCCGAGTTTGCATATAACAATTCAGTTAATAGGTCTACGGGTATGAGTCCATTCGAGATTGTTAGTGGTTATAAACCTAAACTACCCATAGATTTGTTACCTATGTCAGTCACTCAGAGGACCTCAGAGTCGGCCGATGCATTTTCCCATCACATTCATGAGTTGCATGCAAAGATTAGGAGGCAGATAAATGCTAGTAATGAACAATACAAAATTTCAGCTGACTTACATCGTAGAATTCAAGAATTTAATGAGGGTGATTATGTAATGGTTAGGATGAGGCCAGAATGGTTCCCACAAGGTACTGTTAAGAAGTTACAAGCACGCAGTGCTGGACCATTTAAGATTTTGAAAAAGATTGGGTCCAATGCGTATGTGATAGATCTTCCACCTCGCATGGGAATTAGTTCAACATTCAATGTGGAGGATCTAATGCCTTGTTCAAGCCATTCCATAGACCCTAGTTTTGTTCCAAACCATTGGCCAATTTCTGAATTTTCTTCCCAACCTACACCACCTACGCCTACTATACCTGAGACAATAGAAGAAATTGAAGGAATTGTAGATGAGCAAATTGTTTCCACTCGAGACGGTGGATTTCAGAGGTACTTAGTAAAGTGGAAGAACAGACCATCATCCGACTGTACATGGTTGACGGAAGCAGAGTTGCAGCGACTAGATCCAGATTTGTTAGAAAAGCACAAAAGTTTATCTCGCCGGAGTCGAGATCTTCTCAGTCGAGGGGAGTTGATGCGGACACCAAGCCATTCAAAGTATATCAACGTAGGAGGCTCGCGTTACCCGTGTCAATGTGGTTAGATGACGGATACGGGTCAGGTCTCTAGAGGTTGAAGACCTTACACGTGTTCATGACATGTGTAAGTTGCTTAGAGGAGACATTTGGACCATTGGATCGCGAGGATGGTGTGATCGGACTATTGGATCGTCACGGCCCACCTTCATTACACTATCTTCACGGCACTATCATCAGGGCCCATAGGGCATCTTAAATTTACATTTAGTTTATGAACATTTGAGTTAATTAAGTTTTGAGACATTGTGCACAATTTTGTGCGAATTTTTTTTTTTTTGAAACTTTTTTTAAGTAGGGGTATTTTGGTAATTTCATGTAATTACGATTTTATAAGGGTTCCCTAAACCCATAGCATGTTATGTTATGTTATGTTTGATGAAAGAAAAAAAGGAGAGTTTTTTGCTTCAGACGATCTCGTCTTCGACTTCCAGTGATTGGAAGAGGGCGTGAGGCCCAGGTAAACAATTTCTCATCCCCTACTTCTTTCTCCTTCTCTCTTTTCTCAAGGTATTCTTTTCTTTAACCTCATTCTCTTCTTTTTCTCCTAATCTCAAAAGATTTTCATTCCCTTTTCATCCCCACATAAAACCCATCACCCAAATCTATATTTAAAGACCACCATTTTTTTTCTCTGAATTTTCCAGATTTCCAATCCAGGAAATTTCTATTTTTCTGGATTAGAAAATCCACTTGGATCATTAGACGGACTCATTGCAAGACGAAAGTTATATCTTTCACCAGATCCAATTAAATTCAGATTTTAAGATTCAACACGTCGTGTTTGTGATGGATGGCCCTAATCAATGCTTATTGACCCTATTTCTTTCTTGTGTTTATGATGTATAAATCAGGCTGATATTTATTTGTTTTTTTTAAATTTGCATGAATCTGCCCCTTTCAAATATCATGCTCATTTAAGGTTAGATTAGGCCGTCCTACATCAATAACCCTCGTTTATTATGCATATGGAAAAAAAAATCCATATAGGTACTTACCAGCCTGATGTAGTGGGTGAGAAAGCGTCCTTTCCCAACGGTCGTCTATTATTGCATGCACCCACTTATATGCATTGGGAGCTTTAACCATGATGGCCTCTTTCATCAGCTGTATAGACGGATACAACGACCCCATCGACGGATTTGTCTCATTGTCCCACCATCCTCAAACCACATAAATGGGCTCTAGAATACCCACAACACACCACGTTTATCCAAAATGTCTCTCCCAGCACCAGCTCCTCAATTCTATAGGTTACTTTCGTCAACTTCTTTTTCCATTCTATGTAATCATGAGGCGAAAAGCTCTCGTAACCCCTGTTTGTGTTTGAGAAGGCTACTTAAGGCGATATAATTTGTGGCAAACGACGTCGCTCCGGGGCGCACTATATCTCCACCAAACCTCTCGCGCATTGCGGCTAATAACCAGCCGTGGTTGTATACAAAGTTTGTGATGAGCCGTACATCAGTAATTACAGTCTTCACCGACGGCCTATCCTCGATCCCCTCCAGCATGAGATCGATGCAATGGGCTGCGCAGGAGGTCCAATACATATGATACTTGCTCTGAATATCCTTCCCCGCCTTAACAAATGCACTCCCATTATCCGTAACAAACTGCACAATATTTTTCCTCCCAACATCTTGCATGACGTTGTGCATTAGTTTGTAAATGTAGTTAGAATCCTTGATCTTACTACTCACATCTATACTCTTTAAGAACACCACCGCCTGTCCCCTGGAATAGACCATAAAATTTATAATCGACATCTTCGTCGGTCCGGTCCAACCGTCACACATGACGGTACAGCCGTACATCTCCCATAACTATCGATACGAATCAACGTATGTTTTCATTTCTGCATGTTCATTATCCAAGTATTTCCCCATGATCTGTGCTGATGTGGGCGGCTGCACACCCTCACCCCCACGCTGCACTTATCATATTTTTGAAGTGCGGGCTTGCTGCGGCATTTGCAGGGATTTGATCGTAATAAAAAATTTTGCTATAAATTTTTCAACTTTTTTCCTCACATCCCCTCAACTAAACATCTCCTTTATTTTCTTTTGTGCCCCTCCTGCCACTTTGTACATCCTCGAATCTGAAGGTAGATCCGGCACCCGCATGCTACTACTCCTGCCCACGCCCCATATGCCCCCCCGCCTACTACCATCCCTTGATCCACCCCTAACACTCTCCTGCTCCACTCCCCCCACCACGCTCATGGATAGACCCCTCAAATCTAGGCCTACTTGTCTCCCACCTCCTATTCTGATCCCTCTCCCACTGATCCCGTATGGACTCTTGAATTGCACGTCTGTATTCCGGATCATCATCATTATCGAGATCCACTACATCATCCTCACCTGCATATGGTGGCCGCCCCAACTCCTCCCTAATCTCCCTCTCTCGCGCATGTCGTTCATCTTTTGACTTCACATTTTTTTTCAATATGGCCTTCATCTGTTCTCGCACATCCTGTGGGCACTTAGGGCAATCCACAACATTACGATACCCTCCTGCTAAATGCTCCTTTAGGTGGGTTACCCCACCACTCCTCGATACATGGCCACATAAATCACAAATACTCCCGAATCGATTATCGGGAATAGGCCGACCGTACGTCCACCCTATATCAGGTTGTCTCCCTTCTCCTCCTGACATATTTTATCTGAAAAATAATATTTTATCTATCCATTGAGATTGAATATAGTCAAAATCAGATAGATCCACCACTCAGATGGGCCACACCACATGAAACAATGAGAATTGATGTCAACAATAAGTTAGTAATTAGGGGCCACCATGATGTGGACCTTCAATCAAAGCCGTTAAACATGTGTAACTCATTAAAATAAAGAGAATGCACAAAATTCATCCTGATAAAAGAAACTCAGGTGGGCCTCACGACGTATTGATTCTTTTTTTTCGGTGTGGTCCATTTGAGCTTTAGATATGATTATTTTTTTTTTCCAAATGATTTAAAATGATCACGAAAAATGAATAAACGGTATGGATATAAAAAATACATCGTGGGCGATATCATTTGAGCCGTTCGTACAACTCGCAGCTCGAGGCGTTCCAGCTATGAACGTCACAGTCACAGCAGCTGCTGTAACATGAAAGGCTAGCTTTGACGGTAGCATGTTCTGTATGTTCAGTGAGATATTTGTTATATCCAAACCGTTCATCCATTTGGCAATCTCGTTTTAAGGCTTGAGACAAAAAATTAGATAGATCTGACTATTAAGTGGACCACACTTGACAAAGCATTCTCAGCTGCTATTTGCGGTGAGGTCCATATGATCTTTGGATATGATTTATTTTTGGGATAATACTCTATAATGATCTCTAAAACTATATGAAAGGTGTAGATATAATAAATACATCACTGTGGGGACCATATAACTTTGATCTCCTTTGAACCGTTCGTACAACCTGGAGCTCGAGGAGCGTCAGTGCTCGTCTTCGCACGACACGTGCCTACAGCTGTAGGCTTAGGGACGCGGATTGCGTACTACCCCCGCCCATCCCTAGCTCCAAACAGTGAGACATAGCTGGCCCCTACAGAGGTGACGTGACCAAGTTCTGTGGGACCCGCCATGATATATTTGTTGTATCCGCACCGTTCATTCATTTGAAGATATCAATTTAGGGCAGGAGCCAAAGAATGAGTCAAATCCAAGGCTCAAATGGACCCCACCATAAAACGCAGTAGAGAGAGTGACGCCCACCATTAAAATTTTCTAAGGCCCAAAAAACAGTGGATCTGGCTCATTCTTTGTCTCATGCCTTCAAATGATACACCCAAATATATAGACAGTTTAGATACAACACATACATCATGGCGGGCCCCACAGAACTTGGTGCGTCACTTCAGTAGCCGTCTGGCTACGCTCCCCGTCAGAACTTGGTGCGCGGGAGACGGATTGGCTACTCCCCCTGACACCGGCCTCATGGCTGGTGGTCGGTGTTTTGTGGGCCCCACCATAATGTATTTGTTTCATCCATTCCGTTCATCCATTTCTACGGATCATTTTAGGTACTGACACGATACATCATAGGGATTAAGTCTAACGTGGACCACACCAAAGGAAAACAATAATGATTGGATATCCACCATTAAAATCCTCCTAAGGCCCACTGTACTGTTTATTTGACATCCAATCTGTTGATTGGGTCCTAAAGACCCAGATGAAGTGAAAAAAACAAATATCAGGTTGTTCCAAAGCTTTTATGGCTCTCACAACGTTTTTAATGGTCAACGTTCATTCAACACTGTTTATTTAATGTGGTCCACTTGAGTTGTGGATATGGTTCAATTTAGGGCTCAACGCCTAAAATGATCAGTAAAAATGGATGGACGGCGTGGATAAATCACCTGTAATCACGGTGGGCCCAACTGAGTTTACTCAGAAACATAAGAGCGTACTGAGCACGCGAATGCCCGTTAGTGACAGGCTCTCATGCTACGTCACCAAGTAACGTGGGTCCCACCATGATGTATTGTTTCTATCTACACCGTCCATACATTTGAAGAGATCATTTTATAGCATGAAACAAAAAAAAATGGGTCAGATCCAGAGCTGGAGTGGACCCCATCATAGAAATCAGTGGAGAGAGGTTTCAACGGTGGAAAACATTTACCCCATCGGCTGGGAAGCGGATTGCATACTGAGTAACTCAGTATGCTAAGGGTACTGAGTAAACTCTGTGGGATCCACTGTGATTTATCTATTTGATCCACACCGTCCATCCATTTTAAAAGTTAATTTCAGTTCCATATACCAAAAAAAAATTATATTCAAAGATCAAATAGACCACGCCACAGGAAATAGTGTGAAATGAGTGTTTACCATTGAAAATTTGTAGGGGCCACTGAAGTTTTGGATCAAGCTGATTATTTTTTATTTCACTTCATCCAAGTCTTTTTTATCTTATGAACATGCTGGATGAGAAATAAATATCACCTTGGGCACTAGAAAGATTTCAACGGTCGAAATCACTATTCCCATTGTTTCCAGTGGTATGGTTCACTTGGGCTTTATATATGCTTCAATTTTAGGCTCAACGTATAAAATCATGTGAAAAAACTTATGGACGGATTGGATAAACCGCATACATTCAAGGTGGACCCAACTGAGTTTACTCAGTACGATAAAAGCGTACTGAGTAACTAGTATGCAATCCCATTTCCATCCGCCGAAGCAGATGGCGCACTGTGTACTGAGCAAACTCTGTGGGGCCCACTCTCATTCATGCATTTTATCAAATCAGTCCATCCATTTTATCATATAATTTCAGGTCTTTTGAAAGAAAAATTAATCATATATCCAAGCTCAAGTGGACCACACCACCTGAAACAGTTTGAATTGATGTCTGCCGTTGAAAAGTTCTTGGGGGCCCACAGAAGTTTCAGATTAAGATGATATTTGTTTTTTTCCATTCATCCATGTCTTTGTGATATTATGAACAGTTTGGATGACAAATAAACATCATCGGGTCCTTATAAATATTTCAACGGTGGAAATCAATACTTACACTGTTTCCTTTAGTATGGTCTACTTGAGTTTTTGATATACTTTATTTTTGGTTCAACCCCCAAAATGATCTGGAAAAACGGATGGACGGCGTGGATGGACTATATACTCAACAATGGGCCCTGCAGAGTTTACTCCGTACGATAGGAGCGTACTGAGTAACTCAGTACGCAACCCGATTTTCTCCGTCCGCCCTCTTTTCACTTTCCCTATTCACTTTCATGGCGCCATCCACGCAATCCGTCCGTCCCTCAAATCTCGTTCCGGAAGCCACTGATCATCGTCGATCCGGCCTGATTCCTCACCGGAATCTCTAAGAAAGAGGGAAGATGAAGAAAATGGGAAGAAAATCGCACTTACCTGTGGAATGGCCCACCTTCGATCACCGTTACAGCTAAGTACTCTCCATTTTCTTTCTTCTTTTTTTTTGTAATTCAAATTTTTTTTTTTGATTCTCCATTGCTCGAATCCGATTTTTATGGTGTGGGTGGGTGGTTAGCTACAGTGGAACCCGTGAGTCCCCTGCAATCCACCCGTGAGACTGTCCATGCGTTGATGTCCGACAATAATGGAGAGGAAATGGCGCGATATCGTCAATATATCGTGCGATATCGACGATAATATCAGCCGATATCTAGATTTGGGATTTTTTGGTATCTTCCGGAGGTTATCGAGAATATATCGTCTCGCAATGGTGCGATACCGATAATATTGGCCGATATATCGGCCGATAGTATCGATATTTGAAACACTGCTCGTACCAATAGAGATACTCTCTTATTTATCTCTGATGCTCGTCCTCCCCAAACTATACGAGTACGCCCAAACGCGGGTAATGCATGACATACATTGACGGCATCGGCTGAGTAAGGTCCTGAGAGAACAGATCAAGTCCAACCCCGACTCCTTGATAGTATTGTTATCAGTCATACAGGTATCTCGAATATTCTCCTGCCAAAGGGTCATAACTCGAAAAGCTATCTGTCGATTACTCATATCCACGGGTAGACAAGTGTGACTGGATGTCGAAGTTGTCATGCCCATACCATTGATATCCCCCACGAACATAAGGTGGGATGGAGGTGGAGCTCCCCTGCTCTGAACTGATATCCATAGATGACAAGCTGCATGCGAGAGTGTCAGTCGTGGCACGTTCAGCTTCTTCAAACGATAGTCGAAAATCTGCTCAAATTGCATAACCTAATTATCGAATTCTGCTTGCACTAGCAATTCAGGGAACAACCTTTCGAACACCTTGTGGATGGCCATCTTCAAATCATTATCCTCATGCAGCCAGCATTTGTAATGGAATTTGGGATTCAGGTAGTGTATTGAAAACCAAATATTATTAACTCAGTTGCATTAACATGCAAATGAAACAGACTTACCACCCTGGCGGAGTGGATGCTAGAGGATCCTGGTCTATCTATCATTGACGATATTGATCACCCACTAATACAAAGTGGGGATTGTAGTTCGTATCCCTTCTCTCATAATTCTCATAAGCTTGTACATTGACAGTACGTTGAACCCATCAAAGGCCGCATCTCATTATCTACGACACATAGGACCCCGTAAATCGAATGCGGGATGGAAATGATGATATGAACTCTATCCCAGAAGGAATCGATAAGCACCATTTTCGAAACCTTCTTTGCATCATTGGTCTTCCTCTGGTTCCACTCTAAGTATTTCTCAGATCTAAACCAATTCCTGAGAGTCGTACAATGCATGTACAAGCTATCGAGTGTAATGAAGTTCGTGGTGAACCATGTCACACTCGGTCTAATGATGTCCCCTCGCATCGCAACCAACAACCATGAGTAATTGAATATGAAGTTCATCACTCTCCTCACATCCTCGATGGTCTTCCTGACAAAGTCCCTCTAGCCTATCACCTCGAGCATCAAAGCAATGCAGTGTGCCGCACACTGAGCCCAATACAGATGGTACCTCTTCATCAATTTTTCCCCGCCTTAACGAACGCACTGTCGTTGTTCGTCGATAACTTGAATGACATTTTGGGATCCAATATCTTTAATCATTCATTCCATGAGGCTATATATGTATTTGTGATCTTTTGTGTTGGCAGATGCATCAATAGTTTTGAGGAAAACGGGCTGTCCTCTACAATGCACCATGAAATTGATAATGGACATTTTCATGGGTCACATACACTCATCACACATGACTGTCACCCCGTACTGCTTCTAGTTCAGCTTAAGTTCACATACTCAAGCCTCCATCTCCTCGTATTACTAATCGTGGTAGACCTCAAGAATCTCCTGTGGCGTTAGAAGTTTTACACCGGGCACAGCACCCTGCACCTCCTCAATCATATTTTTAAAGACTGACTACTACATTTGCTGGTATGTGGCTCGAGATGGACCATCCAGATATGGTGCTCCCCACACTCCCTCTGAGCCCCTTGTTCCATATGTTTTTTAACCCCTTTTGGTTAACACCTGCAATTGGTGCTTCTGTAACACGGGCACTCTATGTTCACTGTAAGCCATGCCCACCAGAACCACTACCACCTACACTGCTTCCCTCAAACCATTTGTTGCTCCCACCAGCCTTAAGTCGAGAGCTTCCAAACGACAACCTAGTCTCGTCAAGCTGTCTCTACTCTCCCTCACACCCCAATGCCCGGGACTCGTGGATCGTTTATTTGAACTCCCTCTTATCTCACATCGTAACACGGTCATCGGAATATGTAATCTTCGTTGTCGTTGTCGTTGTCGTCATCTTGCTCCTCGATAACACTTAGTCCCCATCCAGGACCCCGTAACTACTCCGTGAGATCCCTCTCCCAACCCTTCCATTGTTGCTTGTGTGACTTCACCTTAACCAACACTCTTCTCATCTCCTCTCTCACTGGCTTTGTTACACTCGGGCAGTCTTTCACAATCTTATACTCCCATGTCAAATGCTCCTTCAGCCTAGATACCCCACACTCCATATCACATAGCCACAGCAGTAGCATATGGCTCCATATTTATTCCCCTCCATTGGTCGTCCATGTTTCCACCCAATGTCCCTTGCTCCCTATGTCCCAATGCAGACGACATTTTGTTCCCTGCTAAGAATATATACAGATACAACAAAACAAGTCGCATATAGCTCCATATTTATTCTCCAAATAAGTTTTTAATGGTGGCATTCAATGACCATCATTTCTAGTGGTGTGGTCCACTTGAGACATCAAATTGGTGGACATTCATATATAGAGTCATCAATTCACCACCGAATGCATAAGAAATATCTAATTTGTCACAAGAAAATATTTGATGAAACAATGAAAGGTCAGTTGGAGTTTTAAGTTTGAGAAATGCTCCAATGCTTTCAGAGCACTATATATTATAGTGCTCCCATAAGTTCACTTGGATAGTCCAATCGATCGATCTGAACTGCTCATTAAGTCCAGAACACGTTTTATGGGCTATTCTGCAAAAAATCGTGCTGATCGAACAATCAATCTACCCTTGATTTGCCCTTATTTTCAGTAGCAATCCTTTTTCCCATGCAATGGATCGGATGGTAACGATTTCCTAACAAATGTGATTTTTTAGAATCACAAGCACCATGATAGGTCCTAACGAATACATGGATCAAATTGTTGATTGGACCTATTTTTGTATAAATGATTTTGTATATACATATCAAAGGACATTGATCAAATCATTAATATTTGTCGGATCAGTGTCATGTTTGTGTGGTGGCCCAAAAAATGTGAGTTGAACAGTCTAGATCATTGGATTGGATTGTCTAAGTGTCCAACGTAACTTGTAGCACTAAAACTTACAGTGCTCTGAGAGCAATGAAACATTTCTCTTTTGGTTAGCAACTATCATGCAATCTCAACCATTGATCGCATAAGAGTTAAGAGAAACAAATTTCAAGGGATATTTGGATGTTTGTCGGATCATGAATGGATTTTCAAACTAAAATGAATAACAATCCATTCCGCTATTGTTTGGAACAGTAACATTTTGGATACTATCTAATCTAGTGGAAAAAGTGGTGAATGATCATTAAAAACTTTTTGTAGGCCACAAAAGTATTGGGGTCAAGTTGATCTTTATATTTTCCTTTCATCCAGGGTTTTTTCAGATTATCAACAGGTTGGATGGCAAATAAACGTTATGGATCTGCTTACGGTGGGCCCCAGGAAGTTTCTAATGGTGGATCTTCAATTACCATTGTTTCCTATGGCATGGTCCACCTGAGATTTGGATCTTCTTAATTTTTTGGACCACGTCCTAAAATGGGTTGTATAAACGGATGGACAGCATGGATATACAACACATCATCAAGGTGGGCCCCATATTAAGGATAACATCCACTAAGGTATTACCTAGGTAATACCAAATCTGCCCCCCTCAAAATCGGACGGGGATTGCCCCTAAAATCTTACGAGGGAAGATAGGTGGGGTCCACAGTGATGTTCATGAGAAATCCACCCCATCCATCCGTTTCGCCGGATCATTTTAAGAAATGGGCCAAAAAATGAGGCAGATCCAAAACTCAAGTGGGCCACACAACAGGAAATGGTGATAATTGCACTTCCATTATTGAAACATTAGTGGGGCCACTGAAGTTTTGGATCAAATTAATATTTTTGTCTTTTCAGTTTATCCTAGTAGGAATGACCTTATGAACAGGATGGATGGCATATAAACATCATGGTAGACCCCAGGGAGGTTTCAACAGTAGGCATTTCCCTACACACCTTTTTCATGTCATGTGGCCCACTTGAATTTTGGATCTGCTTCATTTTTGGACCCGTGCCATAACACGATCTGGAAAAACAGATGGATTGGGTGGATTTCTCACAAAAATCATGGTGGGCCCCACCGAACTTACTGTGACAGGTTGTCCCTAGGGATCGGACTAGGTACGCCCTAGCCTCACCCAACGTCATGCGTCCCTGATGCAGGGACGCGTGATGGCCTAACCCTAAATGCATGTATAATCAGGATGACGAGATTCAAATAAATAAATAAATCAACTGACTGCTTTCTAATCAAAGGGATTAGGCAAATCTCAACACAAATATAAGATCATTCCGTCGAGATCATGCCCCTTAGCATAAAATCACATAAACAGTAAAAAGGGAGGACCTGGGGATATGAGGATATCTCAAATCTAACATAAGTCAGTCCACAGTCAAGCTTGGATATGATTTTACTGACTAGACATCCCTCTTTTCCGTTTAAATCAAAGGGAATGTCCAGAAGAACAAAAGGGATGAAGAAGGGAGAGTTCGAAATGAAAAAACTACGGATCCTTTGTCATCAAAAGAAAAGAATGCGGATTTCCTACCTCTTCCCGCACCTCGAATATCTGGGAAGAAGGAAACCTGAAACCGGGGTGGAATCCTCAACACTTAAGGGTCAATACCGAAACCTTAATCTCTTGATAAAAGAGGAAGAAAAGATACGAATTTCTATTCATTCAATAATTCAAGTAGGGTGCCTCACAGTGTATATATAAGCCATGAAAAAAATAAAAGTGCACTAAAGTCCCTGAAAACAAGAAAAATAATAAAAAGACGAAAAAATTAAAAAAAAAAATGAAATAAACCCCTGAAACAAGGAAAAAGAACAAAAAACGCCTAAAACTAGAACACCCGTGCGACAATGAAATCCGACCCATGGGCCTGTGATCAAGGTGCGGTCATGCCGCTCCTGCCCTCGTAACGCGTCAGAAAATGGGTCTGATGAACCCGGCGTCCATCCACATCAACTCCTCCGCTCCGATACTCTGTCGGCAACACCTACTCCTCTGGTACACTTTGAAGGATACACCACCAATGTCCGCATCAGTCCCTGACCATAGGGCCCAACTTGATGTATATATTATAAATCCACGACGTCCGGTTGTTTTAAAAGATTATTTTAGGGCATTATCCCAAAAATGAAGCAGATCCAAACCTCAGGTGGACCACACCATAGGAAACGATGGTGATTGAACTCTCACCACTAAAAACATCCTAGGACACCGTAATGGATTATGGGTATTTAGCATCCAAACCGTTGATAAGGTCAACCAAACTTGGATGGAGGGAGAATACAAAGATCGGCTTCATGAAAAACTTTTAAGGCCCACAGAATGTTTTATTGGTCATCCACCATTGTTTCCAGTGGCATGGTCCACTTGAGGTTTGGATATACTCAAGATTTCTGATCACGCCATAAAATGAGCTATGAAAACGGATGGATGGTGAGGATATGCAAAAAAAACTCATCAAGGCGGGGCCCACACGGTAAGGGTAACACTCGCTAAAGTGTTACCTGTGTAACACCTAATCCGCTCCCCTTAATAAGGACCGAGTACGCTCTGTGGGGCCCACTATGATTTTTTTGTCTTATCCAAACCGTTCATCCATTTTAGAAGTTAATTTTAGGGCATGATCCCAACATTTAAACATATCCAAAGGTCAATTGGAGCACACCATAGGAAACAGTGTGAATTGAATGCCTACTATTAAAAACTTATTGGGGGCAAGGTATTCCGTAATGGTAACAGTGGCCGTAACGGCCACCACTGTTACCTTTACGATATGGGGCATAACAGCTGTTACGACCCCATAACGGCCATTACGGCCTTTCTTTTTTTCTTTTTTCTTTTTTTGAAAAACCCCCGAAAAGCCTGTATCTGCCTCGTATTGTTGATTAAAAAGTATGAAAAACTTACGTCCCATAATAGACCATTACGGGGCTATTATAGCCTTTATAGGGGATGTAATGTGCCGTTAACGGCAATTATAGGTCTTTTTTTTCCATAACGGCTGCTACGGTTGTTACGACCCCGTAACGTGTAACGGTTGCCACCATTACCTTTACATAACGGCCTTTACGGCACACCATGATTGGGGCCACATAAATTTTGAATCAAGCTAATATTTGTGTTTTTCCTCCATCCATGCCTCTGTGACCAAACGAAAAGGTTGGATGACAAATAAAAATCATTGTGGGCCCTAGGAAGGTTTCAATGGTAGACATCACTATTCCCACTATTTTCCAGTGGTGTGGTCCACTGAGCTTTGGATATGCTTCAATTTTGGGTTTGTCCCCTAAATTGATATGAAAAAATAGATGGATGGAGTGGATAAGATACATCCAAGGTGGGCCCCACAACATTTATTAAGAACGCTAAAGTGTGCTGAGTAACGCAATATGTAATCTGCTTCCTTAAATAAGGGCTAAAACAGTAAAACACGAAACTCAGCCCCTTTTCCTTCGTAAGAGCCTCTTTTCCGAAAATATCCTCCTTCAAACCCTAACTACCGATTTTTCCTCCGTAAGCGAACGAAAATCCTAATTTTTCGTAACCCTAACATCACGTTAAAAGCTGGCAATGCCGATCTTTCCATAAAATAGCCATCAGAGTATTTTTTACGGAAAATCCAAAGTATTTGGGGTTTTTTTCGTACCTATCTGAAGTCCGGCTATCGATCCGCAATCCGACCACCAAGAATCTTTCGAAACTCCTCAGAGGTGCTGAAGTTTATTTTCTCGAACAGATCGAAGAGGGAAAAAAAAAAAAAAAAAAAAGGTATTTTCTTCTTTTTTTTCTATATTTGCGCTTGATTTGGGATTCAATTTCATCTCTAATATCCATTGCCAGTGTCATCCTTTTATCTGGAAAAAAAAAAAAAAAGAGGGTTGTTGGCTACAATTACGACCCCGTGGTAGGTGGGAACAATGAGATATCGGCAATTTTTTGGAATTATCGAAAAAAAAAAAAACAATCGTCGAGATTTTACTGATATCCAAAAGAGAAATGAAATAATGCACTATAGCCTTACAGGTTTCGAAAGGCTAGCGATACCGAAATTATCGATGATAATTAAATAATATCGCAGATAATTTAAACATTGGTTCCAACTTTCTCGAATAGTATCTTTGCCAAGGTATTCAACAATGGTAATGGTGGCCATTACGGACCCTGTAACAGCCTTTGCGGCCGAATTTCTTTTTAAGGGAAGAAAATGCATTGGCCCTATAGCGGCCATTTTTCTTTTGAGCAGGTGTTAAAACCCCATATTGTGTGACAACTCCTGCCATGACCATTACGTAACAGTCATTACGTAGGCATATTTTAAGAAAAAGATCTTTGTGCAACAGAGACCAAGAACTAAGCCGGTCAAGAGTGAGTTAGTACCAGATGAAGGTTCTAAAAGGGCAGGCAAAAGGCCCAAGTGGAGTGGGTGGAGTTAGTAAGAAAAGACTCCAATTAGTTGGGATGAGGTCTAGATGATGATAATCATCATCAGAATCTCCTGATATTCTATCAAAGTGAAGTTTGCCAAAACTTTGGCTGTTGTAACCATAGTATGGAAACTCATGGCGTCAACTCAAAAGTGAACCAAGTCAAGTCAACTCGGTTAGATTTCAAGTTGACTTGATGAGAAACTCGTTTCTATCATGTTTTTCTTTCTAAAATTTTTGCAATGGTGTATTTGGACAAGGAAAGAAGGTAAGGAAATCACATTTCATGGAAACCACATTTCCACGAAATGCATGGAAATGAAAACTCATTTTTGCTGCTTGGTTCCAAAGATGAATTTCCACAGAAAAATTTTCCCCCATTTCATTAATTTGATATGGCCTGGAGTGAAATTAAATTCGGTGATAGAGAAATAGTTGAGAAAGGATGCCTTCTCTTGGAATGCTAGGATCTTTAGAAGTAAAAATTAAAGTACAAACATCAATGGCCTTTAAACAAGAGGCCCACTCCAGAACATCTCGCACACAACGAGATTTCCCTACCATTTTTTAAATTGAGGTGCCTCATTACCATAACACAGAAAACATGAACACAGACCCATACAGCCCAAAACACGGCCACTCTTATCTGGATCATAGCCAGAAAATCATATTAACCAAACAATCCAAACCATTCAATTGTTAGGTACCAAATGACAATTGTAAGAAAAATGGTTTCAGCCGAAATTCAACAAGTTAGGATGACTAGAATCACTTGCACAGTGTGATTTAAGGGGTATGCTCTATCAACACTAGGCCCTATGATTTGGATGGTTCAGATCAATGTACTTCAATGCTATGAGCTTGGTGAAACATGAGAACCACAACTTAATAATGGTAGAAAACTGACACCAAGTCTAGGCCCTCTAACAAAACAAGTCCTTCCTCGAAGGAATTATATAGCTACTTGCAAGAATAGCAATCCTAATCTTGATGCCGGGATGCATGAAAATATGACGTGAGTGCAAGACGATGGCCATTCAACAGGTGAGTCCAACCATGTATGTTCTGTGGCCCAAAACAGGACTGAGCATCACGTTGGCTACACTTTTGGTTAAATGTGAACCACTGATCATTTTTATAACTGTCCACTTTCTTAATGCACATGTGACCTACCAGATGACTACACCTGCTTCTTCTTTTTTCACCACAACATACGATGGGTCACATCAGATGACAATCAGATCTCTCACAAACATCCATGTTGGCACCTTTGGAATAGAATTTGGATGCCTACTCTCACAGCCATTTCATTTCACTGAGAAATGTTCACAGCACCTACCCCAGTGCACTTTGAAACTATATGCGCCTCAGACATGGAAACAAGTGATACATGTGTAAGATCCAATCAGCTTCTTAGACAATCATCACCATGTAGACTCCATGCATCTAAGACTAGGCAAATATGATCATCGGATGTGGAGGAGAGAAGGTTGCTCTCAAATATTTTACCCAAATTCCCTCTTGTATGGAGGTGAACATAGAGAATTGCAGCAGACCTTTCCCTTTTTAAAACAAATAAATAATTGAGAGTAAATATATGCTGATCAGAGAAAAATGAAGGGTGAATATGGAAATAAATATTTAATGTAAAGGCAAAGCACGCCTTCTGAGGTCTGGTAAATCTTCATATAAACTCAACTCAATGGAAGTTCAAATCGAGATGAATTTCAGGTCCCACTAAGGCATCTTTATTCTAGAGTTAGGCAACTAAAAGACATCAATCTGACAAGGATAACAAGGCAAAGAATAATCTTTTTTTAAAGAAAATTACGTCTACAATACCAAAAGAGAACAATGCTGAATTTTCCCCAAGCACTTTTAAATTATATCGGAGAAAACAAATAATTGAATCGTCTACAAGAAAAATAAATGAATACAGAAATGGCATACCAGAAAGGTGAGAAGGCTTTGAGCACTATACTCATGAAATGTTTTTGCACTAAATAAATTGCGAATAGCATCATCCTGCAATCAAGAACATAGAACATTTAAAAGAAAATCACAAAATAAATACAAATCATTTAATAAAAAAGAGTGAAAGACTGGGTTGCGACAAGATTCATGTAAACCTGAGTATTGAAAAAAATAGTTGCCAGATCATTGTATTCATCCTTATCTTTGGCACAATAAAACTGCACAAAGCATAAAGTTGGATGAGACGTAAAATACAAAACTAATAAAATATGCCAACAGCACAACTGATAATCATTACTATGACAACCTAAAGAATAGAAAGCATTCCTAGATAGGTCATCCTACAAATGCCTCTTTAACAGGAGGTGAGCTGTACTCACGCAAGCATGCATGCACAGATGCACTAAGGCCATTATGTTGTTGATCACCATGAAGGTATTTGTATCCAAAACTTCTAGAATGTTGTTGGCAACCATGAGGGTCCATTCATGCACCATTTAATTTTCTATATAATATGCAAACTATTCAAAACTGCTGCAACATAATGGTATACAAATGAACGATCAAACTTCCACATATACTTGCAATTAAGCACCTAGAGAGAAAGAACAATGACAAAACTAAAACCCAAAAAATTATCCAGGAGATAATCATAGACATAAAAAGTGATGTCATGATTGAAGCTCACATTTACATAATTTCCATATGTTCCTGGTGGCCGAGGGCATTCAACCTCTGAAGCTGGGCATGGACTGCATTTTCTTAGAAGCGGTAATCCAAAGGAAATGACTGAGGTTATCAAAGATATAATGCACACTTCAATAATCTGCAACAATGAAAAACAACAATAACAATCAAATTTGAAGTAGATAACATAGAAGAAGAAAATTCTGAGTCCAGGGAAACATGTTCTGTTCATAGGCAATCCCATGATCATATATCCGTAACTTACCTTGATCCTATTCCCCTTCTTATGTAAAAAGTTACGACGCCAGTAGGTAATGTAACGAGTAAGCTGATTAAACAAGGCTCCTGAGAAAGAACCAACAAGGAACTACTTATGAAAAGCAAGAGATACAAATCAATGTAGAAAATCATGAGGGCATTCCTGCAAGCTGTACAAAAAGAAGCATAGTATGTGAAGAACCTACCAAGAAGACCTCCAATAACCCCAATAACGGCCATGGGCAATAATTCCTGGAACGAGTAGTCTTCTTGACCACTAAGAAAAATAAATAGCAGTCACTACAATAGACAAAACACCAGCAGAGAATTGACTCAAAACTTGTATGCAGATAAATACAATAGAGAGAGAGAGAGATACAAACCCCGAAATATCCCAGATTATGAAGCCACCTGAGCCAAAATGTCCACAATTTCCACTCTTGCACCACCCCATTGCAGAACGTACCACAACAGCCACAATAGCAGATGTGAAGAAGACACGCCACATCAGATGACTTCTCCACCTTTTGAGAACACGTAAAAATGACAAAATTCTGTTTAATTTATTGGCATATGTACACAACCAAGTGAAGAAGTTACAGCTGTTAGAAAACCAATCTAATGACCAGGATAGCTCCATACACCTCAAGATCAAGGTTCCGGTGTACCAGACCATTCTTTGTTGAGAATGTTGTCTAGCGGCCTGAGCTGCTAAAAACTGAGTATTATTAATCTTTGACCTCTAAAATTGGTGTTGAAAGCATTTGGAAGTAGAAAACATTAATTTTTAGTGATTCTTATAAATTGATATGATGTTGTGTTTTGGTCGTCAATGCACCTTGCCCCTGCTTTGATTTGTCAAATAATGGAAATTTCTTGTGTTTTGATAACCAAAATAGGCTTAATATAGTTGGAAATTATTTTCTAGCCTATCTCCATGCTTTGAATGAAAAGAGAGAGAGAGAGAGAGGAGAAAATGAAGAAATATTGAAAAAAGAAGAAGATCGCAAAAAGGGTTTTTTTAAGATTGAAAAAAATGGAAAAAAAAAAAAAAAAAAAAAGGTTTTCTATACCCGTATTGGCATGTGCAGGCCTGCATCTACACCAACATGACCTGTGTCATCCAATATAGGTCGATACCAGCCACTAAGGGTCCTGATTTCAGGTCATCCATTATACCCCCACATCACAAGTTCAACCGATATGGTTACAGCTGTATCAGCCGATACAATGCCAATTGTAGGATCCATGCTCGGATATCGTGGCATGCACATGTTCTGACAATTTTATATTAATACTCAAGTAGCATTTCTTAAAAGACTTGGTCGAGAATGAGAAATACAATAACAATGAAATGAGATGGGAGCGATATCAAACTTGGGTAAACTATCAATCCTTTATTTAGAATTTCTTGTTCAGGTAGTGAATAAGTTTCAAACTGCACCTTCTACACAGCTTTTCCTACAATTTTTTTTTTTTTTAAGATAAGCTTTTCCTACAATACCTCCTGTTTTTCTTGAATAATGATTTTATTTAGAAAAAGGAAAGATTGCAAAAGAGACCAACCCAATTAGTTGGGATAAGCCTTAGATGATGATGATGAAAAATTGCAAAGTGGTAATGAATCCCTGATTCAAATCAACGATTCCCTTCTTTAGCTTATAACAGCCATTAAAAAAAAAAAAAAAAAAAGCATCACATTCCCTTTCACATATATCAAGGAAAGCGAGATGTTAAACGTCAACACTCAAGTCTCTAATTTCTACAAAAATTAAAGCCAATGCCCAAAGTACCAAAGCTCCTTGGCTGCCAAAGAAACTAGAGCACTAGGAGTGCACTGCACCAAAATATTCTTGCCTTGAAAATTAGCTAGAAAATGAAGCCTCTCCTAAACTGTATTCCACCAAAAGCTCATTTGCTGCCCAAGAAACCACACTACTGGAAGTGCATTCCACCAAAATGTTTTCACCTCGAAAATTAGATGGGAAGCAAAGCCTCCCCTCAACTGCATCCCACCAAAACTCATTGGCTACTCAAGAAACCACATTGC
Organism: Magnolia officinalis; assembly: GCA_021015155.1. NCBI lineage: Eukaryota > Viridiplantae > Streptophyta > Magnoliopsida > Magnoliales > Magnoliaceae > Magnolia > Magnolia officinalis. The sequence continues at coordinate 6,900,185 of JAJHSJ010000001.1, read as the reverse complement.
TGGATGTGCATTCCTGGTGCAACCTGATTATTGAGTCAATGAAATCTCAACACCCGAATTGCAATGAAATGGACAAGAGTATGCCCACAACAATATTTGAGTAGAGAGGAAGAAATAACTTTATTAATATCCAAGTTTTTCTCTTACAATACTTAAGAAAACTCACACTCAGAAAATTTGGAATTCCTACCTCCTACACCTCCCCCTTTTATAAAATCCTAAAGACAATCCCTATGAATCTTTAATGAAAATCCCCAACTATTAGATTGATTTTAGATCAATCTTAGTTGATTTCAAATCAATCTAATTTACCTACGATGGCAACGAACTTAACAATATTAAAAGCAAATCTAGGAAATAATCCTCAAAATCTTCAATCACATCTTTAAATCAACCCCTATATCTTCCATAAATAGTAAATTACAGTTCCTAATATTTAGGCACTAAATTAATCAACAGCCACTCCAAAATCAGCACATGTTGGGCCCTATGGTGGGCCACGGGCCTACATTGTCAACCCATGGCGTAGATCTAGACTGTTTTTGTGAGTTTGCCATGAATAAAGAAATATTTTTTTTTTTATTTAGGTATGTTGATGCTCTTACCACTCCAAAAAGCTTTACAAGAGGTCTGTTGATGTTCTTAACCATTACAAAATAGCTTTACAAGTGGTGATAAAATTAAATTAAAAAAATAAAAGTCTAGGCATTGATTGGAACAAGTCAACATGATCATCCCAGATAAATGATCATCAAAGTTAAACTAGACGGGATGAATTATCTAGATATGTTTAATGCTAATCAAAGGAAACTTGGTTTTATAATCAGAAATACAAAGGAACCTCTGACAGATGATCATCCCACGATGATTGGACAAGCGATAATCTAATGGCTATGTCATGGTTCCTCCATTCCATGCAACCAAACACCAGTTGTGGACTGTTATTTTTAAAGACCGCAAAAGAGATTTGAGAATTATGGCCAAAACATATTCCCAGGAGTGGATATGGCTTGTACATATCAGTTGTATCATGAAATAACAAATATACAAGGAGAGATGTCAGTTGATGATTACTTTGCAACAATACGACAAAAATGGGAATCCTTCAAAAAAAAAAAAAAAAAAAAGGCCAAAAGTGGAACTAGACCACTATCAGCCTGCTGAGTACTGCATAGGAGAATAAAAGGTGAATGGAATGACAAATAATTTTTGAATTCTTGGCTGGGTTACATGCTGTTTTGAATTACAGAAATTGTGGGCCCTTGGAAGAGACTCTCTACCTTCTTCAGCATATGTCTACAACAGTACGACTACATCAGGGGAGAAGCCAGTGGTTAAGCTAGCACAGGTGGACATAGCTCCAATCTTCCTGAGCACGCATGGACACATGTATGCACGCATTCTCTGCAATCTTAAGATAAGATTCTTGCTTCTGGTACGGTTAACGTAGAAGGGTTTACAATGTCTACATTATTGCCAGATTCCCAGCTCCTGTTTTTCTTTACAGTAGCACAACAGATTTGCATATGGTATGATTCATGTAACAGGCTATATAGAGGTGGTACATTTTGTGCAAATTTTCTCCTTAGATTATACCATGAAAAAAAGACTTCTCACTGATGGAAGAATTCAATTTTTCAAATCCATACATGTTGCCAATAATTGTGTCACAATTTGTGGTTAGTTTCAGGAGTCCACCAAGAATTGGGAGAGAACTCGAAAGATAATAGTAGTGTTTGACTTTGTCCCTAACTGATTCTAAACAAACTTGTGTGTTCCACTTACAGAAGCCACTTTATAAATCAGTAAAGAGAAAATATATAGATCTAAATGCCTACCTAATTTCCATGAATGACATCTACTGAGGCTGAATTTATAAATAAGGACTTTGCAGAACATGAAGAAATCAAAAAGTTTTCAAATGTGATGCTCAAACATGCAACAAAGACAGCTATGTTGGTAATGTTGGCAACGTAACAGTTTTTTTCTCTTTTTTTTAAAACCAAAATATTAATTATTTATCGAAGTTGATGAGCAAAAACACTTTCTTACCAAGATGTAACCTCTTCCAGTGCAAATAATACACCCCCAACTGGAGCTCTAAAAGCGGCAGCAACACCAGCTGCACATCCACAAGTTACCTTCCAAAAAGTAAAACACCAGCCAATATAAGAAAAGAAAAAAAAAAAAAAAGATTAAAAAATGAAAGCAAATCAACTTGCAGAAATTTGGAAAGCATGGTTTTAGACAAAAGGAAAAGCAATAAGATAAATATGGCGAAATAGGAGAACTTAATCAAACATGGCTGTTAAGTGCTATTTCGGAATTTTATACACATGTAGGTGACCATGCTGCTGGTAAAAAAAGCAAAGGGACTTCACATTTTTTTTATACACAGAATCCATGTGCGGACCAAAGTTGGATCCTTCTCACACATGATACATCTCCTACTTCCAAGAATCTGTGTAACAGGCTTGACCACGGATTGAAACTCAACAACGCACAACTCAACTCAAACGAGTCGAATTGATCGGAGATTCAAGAAAAACTCTATTTAGTCAAGTTTCTTATGACTCAGGCCTCAATTTGACCAATCTCAAACAAAAGCAAAAACAAAAACAAAAACAAAAAAAAAAAAAAAAAACTCCAATACTTGACTAGACTACCAAATCTCAACAATATTTTTATTTTGAATATTAAAATACGCCAATACTTGACTAGACTCACCAAATCTCAACAATATTTTTATTTTGAATATTAAAGATTTACCGAGCCTTTACATACAATACTTGAACCGAGACTTCGACTCAACTAATTTCAGAGTCAGGTTCTAGAATTCTAAATACTGGTTTGAATATCCTTAACACTGGTGAGAATAGAACGGGAAAACTTGAAAGCAGTGTTTTGAATAGTGCCCGTAGCGTAGCCATAGCGTCCATAGCTACAACACTACGTGGAGTTAGTAAATAGTGCAAATCCCCTGTAGCTTATGCTATAGGGGTCATAGCATATGCGTAGCGTACACGTAGCATATGTAGCAAACGCTATTTTTAAAAAAATAAAAGATAATTGTATTTTGTATTTTTTACTAAATACACTCAACCTTTGGGATTTTAATTTATTTTCATTCTTGTGACGTGTGGTTTCAATTAAACATTATTAATTAAAGTGGTTTGCTTAGAAAGTTGTTGATGCGAAAATGATTTGATTTGGTTTATATAGGTGAATTGGCTTTTGATAAATGATAATTAATAACTTGTTTGAACATACGTATACTTCAAAAAATGAATCAACTTTTAGGCATTTATATATTTTTTTTGTTTTTTCTTACTATTTATTATATTTTTTATTTTTTAATTAAAAAATAGAAGTATCGTGTAGCTTACGTTACTTATGCAGCACGCTACGGAGGGTTGAACGCTACACAACACGCTACCGCTATTTAAAACATTGCTTGAAAGTAAGAATTTAACAAAAATTACAAAATGCATGCTAACCATGAACGACACATTAAAGGCACATGCCATGCAAGCCAAGTCAATTACTCCATCGTGTTGCTTTTGTTATCAGCATTAATCCATGATGTTGGTGTACAATGCACTTCATTACCAATTATAAATATAGTGGACCTCACAAATCTGCACACTCCCAATTTTATAATAAATGCTTAGGATAAAAATTCAACTAACTTCAATGTTATATATCACTTTGCACATAGCTTCTATTTTGTTTATTTTCCAAGCCTAATATTGATTGAAAACCTTGTTGTCCCATCTAAGTCCTACTTTCAATCATCACAACATTATTTGTTTTGCATGGGAGGATTTTCACCTAGTTAAGAGGCATTTCAATCATTAAGGACCCCCAAAGTTTCAATTTGGGTAGTGCACCTTCAGATTCTGCACAATAAATTAAGGATTGAGGACCTATTTTTAATTAAGGATATAGTCTGTGATAGTGTGGAATCGCAAACAGGATTCATGTGGCTGACCCCAATTGCTTGGGAATTAGAATAACGCTTAGATGATGATGATGACAACGACGACGACAACGATGATGACAACACTAATATCCACAATTTAAAAGCCAAGATCTTTTCTTTTTCTGTGGAAAAAAAAAAAAAAGAGGAATGAAGCTGTGGACACATGGTAACACTACCACTATCGTAAATGAAAACAAAAGTTGCCACCATCTCTATTTTATACATGGATGATATTATTTCTAAGGAAGCAACAATGTGAGATTGAAATCTTAAAATCTAGTGTATTTGACATCAAGGATTTGGGACCTTTGAAATGCTTTCTGGGGATTGAAGTTGCTCCTCTAAACATGTTATTTTCATTTCCCAACAAAATAATGTCTGATATCTTCTTATTTTGCCATATAATATGCCTATTGAAGTTAATCATCTCCATGCTAAGCAAGTTAAGGCCCTTGGTGATTCACCATTTGGTTGGTAAACATATTAATTTGACAACAACTCGTCAAAATATTTTGTACGCTATCAGTATGATGGATCAGAGATCCAAGACAAGGTCCATCCTTGAGTATTAACTAGGCCAACTACTCTGAAATCTGGATATTAGGTGGGGTGTCTACAGCAAGAAAGCCAATTGAGAGGGCTAATGAACAATTTTAATTTTGAGACAAATTTTGAAGTGATTTGAGAGAGGAGCCATTTTTTCCATCATATGTTGCCTACATGCACCTTTCAGTAACTTCGTCATCTTGGAAATGACCCGCGCTAGCACCCTTTTGAATCTTGTAACCACTACCATAGCAAGGATTTTGTAGATTCTCCTAATTAAACTGATGAGCCAATAGTTTTTCAAGTTTTCTGCTCCCGACACCTTTGGAATTAATGCAATGAAGAAGCCCCCTAATTTCTCCGATAGTCTCCCTTGATTACAAAACTCCCTCATAAAATCCATAGTCTTCCTTAACACCCTCCTAAAAAATCTGAAAGAACGCTTACGGAAAACCATCCGGCCCCGATGCTTTATCCCTATCCAGGCTATCCATAGCTTTCTTGACCTGTTTGACAGGGAATGACTTCTCCAACGATTCGACTTCTTCCCTTGACAAAGAATTAAAATGCAAACTATCCAAAGTGGGCCTCTACCATCCTTCATCAAACAACAATTTATAGAATCGAACTATCGCATTGCACACCTTATGTTTTTCATCAAATTCTATCACCCTCCACAACAATGCTATTTATCTTATTACATTTAACCCTCGCACCAATATTGTGGAAAAATTTTGTGTTCCTATCTCCATCTTTTAACCACATAGCCGGAAACCTTTGCCTCCATTTGATCTCTTCTTTCTTTTAATTGATTTGCATAGACTCGCCCGAGTTGCCCTCGTAGACATTTCTCATCCTCCAAAAGATCTAATTGCTCCACCTTTAGATCGATCTCATGAATCTAATTTAACATTTCCTCTGTTTGTGTACCTTCTGCCTAAAACATCCTTTTTTCCAATCGAGGATTTTTGTTTTAAACAATTTCAGCTTTTGGCTAATTTTAAACCCTACAAATCCATCCACCTTGAAAGAACCCCACCACTCCTTGACAAGACTCAAGAAAACCTCCACCTCAAGCCATGACAGTTCGAACCTGTGTACTCAATTCTCCTCCTCAAACTCCAGTAAAATTGGGTAGTGATCTGACACCGGTCTAGGTAACCTACGTCGCAACATCAACGGAAATTTTTCTATCCAGCTGAGCAAGACCAAAAACCTATTAATAAAAAATGATGAGAGAAAATGCTTCAATAAAAAACAGTTCCACCGGCAGATTCGATACTTTGAACCAATCTTCTTCCCACCCAAAGGCCAACTGTCGACCCATCCATTTAGCTCGATCACCGACTCTTCTCGAAACAGTGTTAAGGGTCAAATATTGCATATTAGACCCCAGTTATTACCTGATTTTACGAGCATGATACCGTTTAATAGCCTATTTTAATCGTGTTTGTGATGCAGGGTGTATTTAGGAGCCTGGACTGAAAAAGGGTACTAAAAACGTGGATTTGACGCTCTGAAGTCACCAAGGCAAGGAACGGACCCTAGGGGACCGAGATCAAAGAAATTACACGCCAGAGATTCAAGAAAATCAGGCCACTCACGTTAAACGGGCCTGAAAATCGTCCAGAATGCAAGATCACAGGGTTCCCACCATCCGTTCGGCTCGAAACTTTATATATAGCTTGAGGACCATAAATTAACCGTACATGTCAAATTTCAGTCATTGGATCATTGTGAAGTGGCCCAACGGACAGATCAGCCCACAATTCACTGATTTGGGGCCCACCTGATATCTGGATATGCTTCAATTTTGGTATCAACCCCTTAAAAAGGGTGACAAAACGAATGAACGGAGAAGATTTCGCAGATACATCACAAAATACCCCACATGTACATTGCGTGTACATGGTGTATACGTGCACTGGATGTGCACCGGATGGTTAGCCCGGTCAAACACGGGGCTGACCCGTCCCTTCTCCCTCACACGTCCAGTGAGAGACGTTGTCCGACGCTGCAATAGCTAGTGGGCCCCACCCATCGTCCATATGGACGATCCAGACCGTCCATTAGGTTTCCAAAGGCCGTCTTACCAAAGCCTAGGTGATGGAATTTTAGGAGATAGCATGTATCAGATTTCAACTGTCAAAACGTAGGACGGACGGCAGTATGAAAAACCTTGTAGGCCACACCGAAACCGATCCAAATCAACCATCCCTGACCGATTTTTCGAGGGGAATTTAATGGACGGCATGGATTTCTCAACCAACAGGGAGTGTGAACCCCATGGATTACGCACACAATTTCCGCCGCGAACGCAAAAACAGGGCCGTCCGCAGAAGATGTAGTGGCCCACCATCATCATCCATTTGGGTGATCCAAGCTGTTCATCATGTGCAGACCATGATTTCTACAAAACCTTGTTATTTTTATGCTTCTATGCATGCATCCAAGCTCACACCTACAAGGAGTTCACCACTACGTCGATTGATGGTGTGGCCCATCCGAAACACAAATTCACTCCAAACTTGGGCTCGTGATCAAGGACTAATGCAGCGGCTCGTAGAATGGATTTGATGCTCTATACGATCAGTCGAAGTGGACTCCACCAAGCATCAAACGCAAGATGGCTTCTCTCCTTGCGTAACCATACACAACATGCGTAAGCTTCCACCGATGCAGCGACCGACCTAGCCTACTTGCTAGCTATAAAAGGAGAGGAGAGAGAGAGAGAGAGAGAGAAAGGGATCCAGGAGGGCAGCCGTGGAGGCGAGATCTTCGATGTGGAGAAATAGAAAGGAGAGTGGAAAGAACGTAGGTCGGCTTCTTCTCACAGAGTTTTCCTTCTTTCCTTTTAGTTTTTCTTTTTTTCTTTTAATGCTTTTCAGAGATCTTAGCCTCACCATGTCTATGTCTGGCTAAACCTCTTATGTAACGTCTCGGAAAAATCCGTACAAAGACCCGAGTACCACCTCAGGCAGAAATCACTCAAGACCAAATCCTTTAGAAATTAGATGAAATTATCTAAGCACTAAACTAGATTATCTGTGAAATTAGCCCTAATCGTTTTAAATACGAACTGCAAGACCCAAAACTTGTAGAACTGTTAAAGCTACATTACCCTGAAACCTAGGAACAATCTCTAAACCCGGTTGCTCTCGGGAGCACATTGAAACTTCGTATCGGACCTGGACCGCGCATCGAAAGTCCGATTACGTCGAAACCATACGGTTATGACCGCTTTGTTGGACTTGACGACCATCTCAGAAATCAAGTCCTAATGATACTCAGAAACGCACGGCTTGAGCTCAGAACGAAGTGTGTGAGAAACGCGAATATCTTTAGGAAATAAACTCGGATTTAAGTGATTTGGGCCGTTCGCTTGCGGGCCAAATCTAAGGTTTCAGACCGTCAGAATCCGACCCAAATACACCCTCGGATCAGGGAAATTTCCCAGCACTGGTCCATGTACTCGTGGCCCTGATCGAGTGCTGACGACCGTTGAACTGAAACTGGTCCGCCACGGTCGATCTGTAAATCCGATCGGACCGAAAACTTAGCTTGACCTAGATCCAATGTCAGGGAGCTTAAGTCCGACCGCATGCAGAAAATGGGCCTTCAGAAGTGCTCCGTTGAGCCGAAACATATGAGTTTTGGCTATAACCTAAGTATACCATGGCCCTAGGGCCATTGAGCTCACATTTGAGCCTATATAAGGGTCTTAAACCCTCTTTCTCCCTTCACATACGAATTTGCAAACCCTAGAGAGAGAAGAGAGAAAAGAGAAGGAAAGAAAGAGAAAGAGAGAGAGTGTGGGAGATTGTTCTCGGGACTCAATCTCGTCGCTCCACGTGCTTATCCACCATTCCTGTATCGCTATTCGGGCGATTCCGATCCCGTTCTTAGGTAAGAAAACCTAACCCTAATCTGTTTTAGGGTTTTAGATAGTGTAAGTGATGAAATAACTAACCTAATTCATGCTATAAGTTGTCATTTTACTGTTGACAAAGACTTAGTGTCTAAACTGAATTCGTTACGTGTTTACCGGCGTAAGGTGCGGACTATAAACATTTAGGTTATAGTTTTCAAGGCTTTCAATGCCGGTTAATGATTTATAACTGACGTAGGTGCCATTTCACATGCTAAATGCGATGCCTATGAACTATGTTGAATATAGTGTATTCCATGTGTTTGTCGAATTGATTGAATGCGTGTAGAATTTGAATTCGTGTTTGACATGATTATCCATCGTGGATATAGGATCGTTGTATATGTGACAACTCCTTGGCGAAAGGATTTGCCCTAATACATGTTATGGCTAACATACGTTATGTATGTTGTAGTGTGTAGCCTAAGTGTTTGTAGAAATGTCTGAATGAGTATGGAATTTGTATTCGTGGTTGCCACGTTTATCCGTCGTGGATACATGGTGGTTGCGTGCGTGACAACTCCTTGGTGAAAGGAGTTGCCCTAATACATGTTGTGGTTGACATACGTCATGTATGTCGAAGTGTGTAGTCAAGTATTTGTAAAAATGTCTATATGAGTAAGTAATTGGTAAATTATACTTTATATGGGTGCTGAGATAAGATTCTCAACTACCTTAACTGTGTGTATAAATCCCTCCATGCAACTAACATTATATTGTCCGTTTTACGTATGAAATCATGTTTATGTTATGTTTCATGAAATGCTCAAATGGTTGATATTACTTGAAGGAATAGTTTAATGCTGAGGTGCCTATTCATATATGATTCCTTGTTATGTTTAAGTGCAGTTGGGATTATGATATAGTCCAGGCAATCGGTAACAGTTTCTAATCAGGTGGCTGAGGTTGTCTCGCCACACGGGACGTGTTCGATGAATCCGAGCCATACTTTGGTTGTCGACAGTGGTTAAGCCACACGGAGTGCTTACGCACTTCATGTCGATTAACTCGAGGTGCGCTCGTACCAGTCGAGCTCGTCAAGTAACCCGATTGACCCGATGTATGTTCACCATGTATGGACGCTACTGCCTGAACCTAAGGTACCAAACTCACCAGTGGAAACTCCGTTAACCTTGGTACCTCGATCCGCTAAGACTCATGAGTCGGACATGGTGGTATGGGACATCGTGGTCGAGCTGTCGGCCTACGCCGGGGTGACGAGCCCACCCATAGTGACCAGTGAGCAACCTAAGCTCGTGAGCCGAATACGGTGGTATGGGACGCTGTATTCGAGCTGTCGGCCTACGACTAGGTGACCAGCCATTCGTAGTGACCTCAAGCATACTCTGAGCCTGCGTTGAGGTGACGAGCCTTCCCGTAGCAACTAGAGTATAAGCTAGGCCTGCATCGAGGTGACGAGCCCTTTGTAGTGACCTAGAACCGCAACATCATATGAGATTTACTAGGACTGACGACCCTAGAATGGATCATTGTTTGGGAAATGATATAAGGGAGGTACCTTAGTTTCTCAATCTTGCTGTATGAAAAAGACTAATAAGAACTTAGTAATCACGCTCATGCACCGTATTGCATGTGTCTTTGGCGTTGGAGTTGAGCACTGAGGAAGTGATTGCATGCCGCGACCGTGAGATGAAGTTCGCAGAGGGAGTGCAAGCGAGGGCATGCATCATTAATATATACCATTCTTGCATTAATCAGAGTACTTAGGGATGCTTGATTGTATTGCTTTATCATTACCGCTTGACTGAATTGATAACATGTTAACCTTTGCTTTATAGTTCCACTGAGTTGATCACTCACTCCCACGTTCTGGGACGGTGTTTTTAAAACACCAACCAGACCCTATTGTAGTTTCAGATGATGGCGCAGTCTGCGAGGCGGAGCCAGGCTTTGAGGATGATGAGGCATTCTCATATATGCAGTATTCAGGCGGGTTTATATAGACCATTCTAATCGGCGGGGCTTCAGGGCTTATACTTTGTAGTGGACCACCACATTTTGTATTTTGAAACAATACTTGTAACTATTTGACCTGGCAACACGTACATACTTTGGGACCTACAGTGGTTTTTAAGTTCCATGTATTTCTCTCAGTCTTTCGCTTGCATAATTCGACTGTCCCTGGAGTATGTTTTGCTGTTTGAGCTTAATCTCATTCATGTTTTATGCACTAATACGGACAACATTTAAATCATCATTATCTATGTTGCATAAGTGATGCGTTGGAACTCAGGAATTGGGCTCCTGCTCGACCCCCAATTTTCAGGGCGTTACATCTTAGCTAGGGCTAAGAGGTGAAGCTTGTAGTGTGATGGGATTGGTTCTACGGCTTTGATTCATGTTACTTGAACTCTCTTTGATTATAGTTTGATTAATAGGAATGCTTTCAATTTTTAATGGTTTGTTGTGACTTAAATTACAATAGATCTGCGATAGCTTTAAGCATGTCCTTGGCATTATAGGGATTATGAATTTGGGAACCCTGTTGTTCACCATCGTCTACTGGGCATGGTTGGATGATGGAACCCTTCCTAACATTCATATATCTCTTAGATTGGATGTGGATTGGCTAAATTTTGTTGTTTGTTTTGTCTCATAGGTATGGTTTTGTGATGGAATCAATTCTAATTCTCATACCTCTCATCTCTTGAAAACTGGATCAAAAGAAGTTCATATTTGGATTTTAATGATATATCTTCCAACTGGATGAAATGGGACTTTGATTCCAATTGTGTTCGTGAATCAAGCATAGATCTCCCTGATCTCTACAAGTGGATCCTTGAAAACCTTAGTTCCCACCTTTAATTTCATTAGTTTTACTCACTTTAATCCTAATTATTTCCTCGATTATTCCAGATTTAGATTTCATCTTCGCCTATGTCTAGTTCTAGTTACTTTTAGATTACGTACAAGGTTCAGTCCCTCTGGATTCGACCTCGGTCTTACCGAGATTATTACTACATCACAACCCTATACTTGGGGTGTGAACAAACAGGACTATTGACAATAGAACCCCATCTATATCCAACTTCTGGCTTAGAGAAACCCACACCTCACTACCAAAGAGAGACTTCAACCGGGAAAAAAAAATGCTCAATCAACGCCCCCAGTCGACCAATCAACGCTTCACCTCCCCAATGGTAGACCCTCTCTTCAAAATCATAATAAGGCTCCATTGAAGTGCCCCTAGGCAGATCTGATGATGATCAAGTGGAACCTAACCACCAGCTCCCCACCTCCCTCCTTCTAGAGCCATCTCACCACCCCTCCCTCTCTCATCCTCCCTCTCTCACCCTCCCCCTAGCCTATTTCCCCTAAGCCTTTCTCCACTCCTCTCCCTTCTTTACTACTTCACAGTCCACCCCTGTTGTTTCATCCATTTCATGATTCCTCAACACAGCATCCTGGAATGAAACCCCGCCCTAGCTACCCTTCCCTCGACACCCCGAACTCGGTATTGACAAGCTTGGCCCTCTTCCTCTCCCCAACCCCACCTTCCCACCCTTTTTCTGCTCCTTACAATCTATTGATTCAAGAATCAGGTACATACCTTGCTCTCTGGACCAAAAGCTTCAAGCCCTCAATCCTTCTCCCATTCAAAGTTTTCACCACATCATCCACCTTCCCCCCATCCAAACAAACATGAAACCCCTCATCTCACCGGAATCTTTCCTCTTTAGAATGACTATATCCAATACCAAGGCAAATCACCCAAAAACATGACAGAAGTTGATGTCCATCCACCGTACCAGAAAGTTCTCAAGGAATAGGGCGGGAAGTACCGGTGTGGGGCCCAACTGCACCACCCCTATCTTCCCAGCCACCTAACCCTTCTTTGACCTACTTCCATCCCTCTCCTATCATCTCACCTCCCGAACCTTCACCAGCACAAGCCTCATCTCCCGGTAAGGATCCCCCCTCAATCTCAACCAATTGTTTCCTTTTTGCTACTTCCCCTTTCAACTAATCATCCCTTACCCAAATCGCCTCTAACTACATCGTTCCCCTGTGCTCTGTGATATCCGGGAATTCTACCTCGTCGGTACCTTCAACGCCTCCCTCCTGGGTGATTTACCTCTGCTGACATCAACCCCTTGAATGTAAACCTTCTCTCTCACTTCCCATCTTTGCAACCTGCTCCTCCCCAGGCCCTGCAAACCAATATTGAATCTCCCTTCCTGATCTGCTGATTGTCTTGCTTGTCACTGTCAATCAGGAATCTAGTCTCTCAAAATTCGATATCGCTCTCACAGACTCATTATTCAGAATCAGTCATCTTATCAAGAAAGATTCCTTCAATGCTTGGGAGAGGTTTTTAGGGTTTTGTATGTGTACTTGGCTATCACTTGCAAACCAGACAAAAGCATTGTCAATGGATCCCATATGTGTCTAAGGAACGCGGAAGGCATTGACCACCCATTCCTTCATTGTCCATTTGCTACTACTAAGTGAATGTGGTGTCATAGACTCATAGCCGACTTGGTTTAGACTTTAGCATGGTCAATGTCAGCCTCAGTGACCACTGACCACGCTTTTGAAGGCAGGGATGGCAGGCCATTGGGGTAAAGGAGAGAGTTGTGGAACCTTCATTCCTAGTAGTTCTATGGTCAATGTGGAAGGAAAGAAACATCAGGATCTTAACTAATAAATCTAAGTCAACTGCCATGGTATTCGATGAAGTTAGGAATCATGTCTCTTTCTAGAGTTTGCAAGGTGCGCTAATGAAGATACTTGGAAGGAACGCCACAGGGTAATCTTGTACAGTAGGTGTAAGAACCTCTTCTTTGTGGGGTGTATTCCTTGCCCATTCAGGTGCTTCCTTTGTAATAAATCTGCTTCACCACACACACCACACGCGCGCACACACACACATCAACACGACTTCAGAACAAATGAAAAGTTAGTCAAGCAGGTTGAAGAATCAGCAAAAATAAAAGCTGAAAATCCATTCCAAGCAACAGTATATTCCTGATTTCTTACATTATATGGAAGCATTTACATGAAACATTTTTACACAGTATAAAAGTTACTCACAAGATCACGGCGATCTCGATCACTTTTAAATACTTGTAGCCATCTTGAGCTTAAATGATATTTCGTGGATCCACCCTGAGTGCATTTAAAACATGAAAAATGATAAGTTTTAAGAACAAAATACTAGTTATTGCAACAACCAAGCAAGAATAACAGAGCGATATGATTTTTGACAGCATTTCAATCAATGTCAAAACAAAGACTGACCATCTACATGATTAAATACAATGAAATAACCATGGAATATATATATATCACACTTCTCAGAAATATAAAATATAAAGGTGCTTGCTAATTAGCAAGAAATATGTAACTTCAAAACAAAGCAAAACAAAATGAATAGATGCATTGAGATGAATCATGGGAAGCATTACATGAGAAGGACAGCACAGAACATCTAATATTTCTACAAACTAAGGCTCCTGACACTCGACGGGATTTGACAGGGACCAATAACAACACTCCTTCAATTTAAAAAACGAGGAAAATGCTTGACCTATCAGTCTAGAAGGCAAAACTATCCAGTCCCATAACCCCAGAATCTAGGCTAAACTAGTCAGATAAGAAATTTACAAAATTACCAAACCGTGGCATGCATAAAATTCAGTCTTTACAGGAATCAAGTGCTTACTTGTCCAAGTAAAGAAGCAATACAAGCACCAGTGTGAACAAGAGGGCCTTCCTTACCCAGAGCAAGCCCGCCTCCCACTGAACCAATGCTTCCAAAGATCTACAAACCCAAAAGATAAAAATGTGCATGCAAACACATTAGAATAAGGTCATAATCTAAGATCTCAGCAAAAGCAAAAAGGTAAAACAACCAGACCTTTCCAATCAAAGTTCTAAAAAGGAGGATTCCAGGTGTATCAATGCCTGCATATTCATTTACATTAAAGTCAATCACAATTCTCCCAAAATAACACTGAAAACAAAAACAAAAACAAAAAACAAAAACAAAAAAAAAAAAAAAAAAAAAAAAAAACAAAAACAAAAACAGCAATTAACGAGTAATGTACTCACCGTTCAAGTACCCCTTAATTTCAGGAATGCCAGATCCTGCCGCTGCAGGTGCAAATTGTGTGACAATAAACACAGAAGATAAAACCAAAGCCAGGTTGATCAATATGTACACAATGAAACCCGCAATGTAGGAGCTCTGTATTATTTTGAAGGTTGCAGCAAACTTCCAGCCAGCGAAGTTCTCAACAGCTAGATTGATAAAAACGGCAGCTAATCCAGTACCTAAAGATTGATAAAACATCAAATGATATCAAAAGAAATAAAATTTCCACAATTAAACTAACTGATAATTGAGAATAAGAAACTATTCAAGCTCACATAAACCAAACAACCTCAGCTCTTGCTTACAGAGAAGAAAACTCCATTCTTACCAATGCCAGTGAGCAATGAAAAGAACCATTTCACCATCACATAATATCCGGTGTACAGCTTTCCTCTCTGTGCCTATCATCGGATCTCAAAATAAAACGGAGAAATCAGGTAAAAATTGCAAAATTCTATCTAGTTCTCCACCGAAACCGGATTAAAATCCTGATACTCGACCTGATCTTCCCTGTAGGCGTAATTCTCAATGACCTCGTAGTCTAGGCTCTCAACACCACCTCCACCATTGATCCTCGCCGTGACCTCCGCATCATCCTGTTCGCCGTCCTCTGAGCTCGGCAGCCGAGACCAGACGAGCTTCGCTGTCTCGATCCCATTCTGGATCTGGTTCGAGATCATGATTTACAGAAGAAGAGAAGAACAATAAGAAGCAGAACGGGAGAGAGACTGGTTGAGATCAGATCCAAAGCCCTAGAAATACAGGAATTCGTTGTCTTTGAAGTCCCTTCGTGGAGAAAAAAAGCAATTCTCGGATCTGGAGAACCCTACATGTGGAGGACAGATGGAGGAGAGATGGGATTTGGAATGAATGAGAAGTGATTGAATAGATTTATATGAGGGTTTTCAGGAGTATTGTGGAAGCTGACGAGAGATAGGATGACTGTTTTGTGGAAATCGTTGAGACTCTAAAACAGTTCTCTTTTCTTTCTTCTTCTTGCTCTGTTATTCGTCTACGTTTCTCGTTTCGCTTTGCAGCCAAGATTCCATACATACACCAGTTCCTCTTCAGCGGGTATACGATCCGCGGGAACGAGGATTGCTAGCAGCACTAGAGCGTTTGTGCTTTCAACCAGCTCTTGCGCTTCACACGTACCGCGGCTCTGGCATGTACCATTGATCATCACCGATCATCATGTGTTGTTTGCCGTACGGATGCACTTAGTCAAAATCCTGACCGACTGATCGTTGAGTTGAATTCAGGGGTCGTTTGGCACCATGGATTTGGGGGTTTGAGGGAAATTTGATCCCCTAGTATGTTTGACACCATAAAGTAATTTGGGTTTCAATTAGATTATTAATTGCATCACTATAATTACTTTAATATGATTATATGCTTTATCCAAACATTGTCCATGTAAATCAATGGCTAAAAACTGTTGGTTAGTCACTTAAATATAATATTATGCTTGTGGCCCATCATAGATTTGGAGTTGTACATACATACATACGTTAATAAAATATATTAAAGTTATTTTAGTAATTAAATTCAAACATCGATGCATATCTACTTTTGGATTACAAAGAGTTCTGTGCATATCTACTTCTGGATTACAGAGAGTTATATGTGCATATCTACTTTTGGATTACAACGAGTTTCTAGTTGAATATTGGAGGTTTTAAATCCACGCTCCCAAACAGGCCCTTAGATTCAGCATACGAGTGTGGGCCATTTGATTTGATTGTATTACCAGTCTAATTTGAGGCATCTAGGTAGTGGGACCGCTGATGAGGAGCTTGGCTCTAAGGCCGTTTGGCACCTCAAAATATGAGGGATTACCAAGGATTTTCTCCCAAATTTGTTGTTCCGAACGCCCTACTCAATCCGCACTTATTATGAAATCTAATGCTTTCTTAAGCAGTGGAATGTTTCATGGATCTTTTATAGCATGTTCGAAAGGTGAAAATAGATGGTATGAAAATGCATTTGGTCTTACATATATTTTATTTGTGTTTATAATTAATGGGAATGATTGAATTAATCCGGATATCATATCATTCTACTTCACTAAAAGATAAGGTGTTGGAATTTTAAATCTACTACATTTGAAAGCCCCATGTTAATTTATGAGTTTTACCGATGATGTACATTTATATGCACCACGTCATAGGCACTGGACTTGCTTCATGGACAGCGCAGATCTTACTTTCTCTTCATCAAGTCTATGTAACTTTATGGATAGGTTGGATGGAAAATAACATCAACGCCATAAAAAAATTTCACCGGAGAGAATCATTATCACCGCTGCTTCTTATGGTGTGGTTTGCTTGAATCTTGGATATAACTCATTTTGGGCTTATCCCCTATAAGGATAGGAAAAGGTGCCAAATTGGCATGCAGATGGAAAAGGTACCAAAAGTAGCCAGTGAATTTGCACATGCGTCTCATCTCATATGATTCATTCATCCCACCTAACATGTTATTGCCTGTAACCAATGGACGAGAATTGCCTGCACCGAAGGTTTGCAGGAAAGGCATGACCAGTGAAAAAGAGCTTCGTGAACGGGACACGGATTGCCTACTGATTATTGAGAGTGCTATGTGGACCTACCATGGTGTATGTCTCCTATCCACGCCTTTCATTTATTTTTCCATACTATTTTAGGGCATGAGCCTAAAAATGAGGTATATCCAAATCACATATGGACCCCACACCATGAGAAAGAGTGTTGATTGAACTCTCACCATTCAAAACTTCTCATGGGCCACAAAAGTTGTGGATTAAAATGATATTTGTGTTTTCTTTTCATCCAGATGTGCATGACCTAATCGACATGTTGAATGACAAATAAACATTACATTGAGCTTGGCAACCAATCAGCACTGTTTTCTTGTGATGTGATCCACTATATATTTGGATGGGATCATGCTCTGTAGATGAACAGCTTGGATAAAATACATACATATCATGTGTGCCCATAGAGCACGGTAAGTAGTAACCTCGCTATTGCCACTGTCAGTACACAATCCGCATCCCTGTGCATGTGTTAGATGCGGAATAGATTAGGTGAGACACCTCCAAGACGGTGCTCACTTTGGGACCCAAGTTGATATATGTATATGTTTTATATCCGCTGCCATATTATTTTAGGGCATGATCTAAAAAATGAAGCAAATTCAATTATCAGGTGGATCATACCATAGGAAACAGTGGTGATTGATCATTAATGGGCCACAAAAGCTTTGGATCAATTATGTGACATTATCAACAAATTGGATGACAAATAAACATTATGAAAACAGTAGAGTGTGGCCTAAAAAGTTTATAATGGCAAGGAGTTCAATCACGACTATTTCCTATGGTATGGTCCATTAGATAATTGGATATGTTTCACTTTTTGGATAATGCCTAAAAACCATCTCGAAAAACAGATAGAAAAG
The DNA here is from genome assembly GCA_021015155.1 of Magnolia officinalis. NCBI lineage: Eukaryota > Viridiplantae > Streptophyta > Magnoliopsida > Magnoliales > Magnoliaceae > Magnolia > Magnolia officinalis. The sequence goes on along the minus strand of JAJHSJ010000001.1, from coordinate 6,882,170 downwards.
CTGGATACAAATACATGCATCATGGCCTCTTAGTAAGTGCCACATCCTCTTGGGTAATCTGCTCCCCGTGAGATGAAGCCTGTCACCTAGTAATATCATTGCATCGAATGGGTGAGTCATTGCATGTCCTTTCCTGAGAGTTATATGATACTCAGGCCGCCTATCATGATTGAAATGCAGGCCATTGGGAATCTTACACGTAGAATATACCCACTCCAGTTGACTAAGTTGTGGAATCTAAGCAATAATTTCAAAATTAGATTGATTGAGACTCCTATGCATAAATAGGACCATTGGATATTTGTAGTTTTAACCGCCCAATAAATGTCCGCCAATCCATGCAATTTGGAAGTCAGTTTAATTTTAGCTTAATTTTAGGGCACTTTTATTCAGTTTTATCCTATTCATAAGTATCTGTATATCATCCATCAGGCTCTGCCGGAGTATATATAAGAGGTATTTTTTTTAGGTATTTTTTTTTTTGGCACGTTTTTAAAGTGGCATCCCACGCCTCAACCACGTATGCAGTACCCAAGCTGCTTATCACGGGGCCTAATCATGTGCCTTCGGACGGTAAAAATTCAAGTTGTTATATTGTATACTTGGCCTCACCATATATTGAACATGGTGGATGGTTCGTATGATTGGCTATCCAATTTGTCATGTGTAATGTGCATGGGCATGTCTGTATCGATAAAGCAACTTGATTCAAACTGATTGGCTTCGACCCCAATTTTTGAAATTAGTAGATATGCTCAATATGAACATATATGAGTAAATTATGAGAAGATCGGTTACTTACTTAGCCACTTATAATTTTTTTTAATAATCATGTGATATTTAAAAGGGCTAGGTTCTTAATTTAAAGGCAGGTTACCTTGTACTTAAAAATATATATATATATATATATATATATATAAAAGTGCAATAAAACAAAATAAAAATTTTATAATCAATCACCAAAAGCGACTAAAAGAATAAAAAATTTCATGATATCGAATAGAGAACATATCCAATATATGAGTGTAGATTTGAATTAGAACTAAAGATTATAACTAAGAATTACCACAATTCCTATAATAAGTTGAGATAAAGTAAATTGATAAATTTGTTTGGTTTAACTAGTGTGAGACTTGAGTGTCCACTATATTAATTTAACTTATTCTTCCATTATTCCAATAATTATAGTAGTTTAAAAGCTTTTATTTAAATATTTCTTTTATTACATTTTTTAAAATGCTTTTTTCATTATTGTAGCATTACAATTTTCGAAAAGTCAATATGTAAATATTTCTTTTATTACCTTTTTCCTTTTTGTAACTACTCATCTTCGGTTGGCCAAACTATTTCAATTGTGTTTCTTTGTTCCCTTGTTAAACTTTTCCAATAACTCATATTACATCATTCGGCTAACCATCCATTCACACATAAAAAAGGATTTACAATTGATTCCACAAAAACGCCAGGATATCTTGAAGAAATTTCCATCCACCTCTTTCTCATGCTAGCCCTGCACTAACTCTTCTTATAATAGCATAAATAGGGTGCAACCGTTAGTTTCCATCAACTACCCACCACTTTTGCAATCAGACTACTAATGAGTGGCTTGGATTTTGCACACGTGTCCCAAGTCGCCACGTTAGAGGCCCTTGCCAAAAAAAGTGCAACTTCAGCCGGCGCACTAGCATTCCTCTTCTGAGAAACGTGGGGCTCGTGCCAAAAAGTGCATTTCAACTATCTACAAACTCTTTTTCAGAAATGGCGCTACTCGGTGTTATTGGTAGCCCCAAGTGTTATGGTCCAAAGTCAGTCAGTCCAATCAGATGATGAAAAAAAAAAAATGGATAGTTAAAAGTTAAATACTCAACTTGTATGGCGTGTCCCACCCAGTCAACTACTTTTAAATGCCCACTTGCTTTGTAAATTATGAAACGGGACATCTACATAACAACCTTAGCTGATGCACGACTTAGATCTTGCACACATGTGCCAAGTTGACGCATGTCGCAGAGAGGAAATCATACAACATTTTTTTTTTTTTTTTGTTAGCTTGTTAGACCCCCCATTTTTTTTGTTAGCTTGTTAGTTCACTCACCGTCAGTTCACACTTCATTAGCCACCCCCACTACGGATCCATACCAAGACCTGTTCACATTTCATTAGCCACCCCTCACTAGGATTCCATACCAAGACTTCAGTGTTGAAAAGAGGTATCCATCACTTGAGCTATGGATTAGGGTGTCCAATAAGTCATGAGTCATGACGTATGGTTTGGACATTCAATCAGAGCGGTGGAAGCGTGTCTACAAAAGCTTTGAACTGTTTTCTTGATTATTTTTTATTTTATTTATTAGAAGTCCCACGCTGGGCACGAGCGTGGGACTTAGTTGAAATCGTGATAGCAATCACGATTTGTACTCTGTTACGGTAGGTCAATCTTGCCATTCGATGTGTACTCTGTTACAGTAGGTCATGATCTACAGCTTGGATTTGTGACTTTAGTTGAATGTTTGATGGCAATCACGATTTGGAAAGGAAAGTACTCGTTCCTCGTGCTAGGTACCTACTAGGGTTACTCTCACTAACTTGGCAGAAATGACTTGATGCACATGAAATCCACACCATCCGTTACGTGGGCATTGATCCCAACAATTATGATGATTCATGGCTCGGGTGGGCCACACTAAGAAATTGTACCGAATACCTATATATTACACTGCATATCCCACATAAGTTTTAGAATATTGTAATTTTCGGGTAATGCTTCTGTCCTGATGAAGCGAGTCAGATGAATGGATTGGATGGCTTATAAACACACAAAACTAATGGGAGCGTTCCATCCAAAATGTTTCTTGTGATGTGGCCTGCCTTTGTTCTAGATGACCGTGAATTTGGGTTCAATTGAAAAAATGAGACAATGTACCTGATGGACCAGGTGGATCTCATGAAAGCTCCAGCCAGGTGGCTCTCATAACAAAAATAATCCCTGTGATACCTAGACGGACGGACTTATCCCAGAGCAGCTCACTTGCAAAGGCCTTATGAGTTATGCAATATCTTGAAACTGAAAATAAGCATCCCACCAATCCTACTTCTCCAACATTTGTGAAAAATAAAAAAATAAAAATGAATATCATCATCTTAAAAAGGACTGACATGTTTGTGTACCAAGAAATCATGAAATTTTAAGAAAATGGAGAAGGTTTTCCATTAGTGTGTTTTGAATAGCAGAGACACTAGTATATTCCATCAAGTAATTATTAACTTTTTTCATGGTCTGATTTTTCAAGCACATAATATAAAGTGATTATTGGTAGGAAAATATGAGATTTTCAATTGCTATCGAAACAAAACCCTGAAAACAGAATCCATATATGCATATTGCTAAGAAAAATGTTCATCACATAATAATTAAGATTTTCAACCCCACGTTGAGTAAAGGTTAGCTTGAATACATCACACTAATTACATTATGATTATGACAAGTTGGGACTTCACTCTTTGAATCTGGGTTATCTTCCAATGATTAAAACCATTTATAAAACAAGTCTCACTTTTTACAATAGAAAGTCAATAAATAAAAGATCTCAATTGGTTTGTTTCTATTCAATTATTTGGATCTTTTGCTTTGAAATATTCAGTCTAAGAGTTTTTTAGGCATCTCCCATCTAAGGAGAGCCCTATCAAGTAAACAATAAGTACAGCTGAAAAAGGCCCAAATCCAACAGCTACCAACATATCTTATTGCAATATGCCGGAGTATGTTCAAGCAAACCTTCATTGAGAATTCTTGATGTAGAGAGGGTCGTGGACACTTGCATGGCCAAGATGGACCAGAGAAGGCCTGATCGGAGTCGGAAGTGATTAGGACCGTTAGAACCTTAAAACAGTCATATCTCACAAACTGGAATGAGTTTTTGGACACACCATATATGATTTTAGGGTAGGAGAAGCTACTTTAGCCAACCAACCCGCTATGCCGGGTTGTCCACACCAGATTTGCAAAATTCCTTCAGATCGACGGTCAAAAGTCCATTTTATTTCCGTTTTACTGTAAATAGTAAGTTTTAATTCAATTATAACTTTTAATCCTTTTGAGTTGTAAGAGTCGTGCCCAACATGAAAAGGGCTTAGAAAAAATTAAGAGAATAACATCGTTAACGTGGTTAGGCCAAATCGAATACTCACTATTTATGGTGGAAAACGATAAAGTCTAGTAGGAATCATGACTGACTATAAATAATATGTTTACCATTTATAGTAAGTCACGTTTTTAAGGAGTTTTGAATCTGAAACTCCGTCCTGAGTTTGTGTTCACCATTTAAAGGATTGTAATTTTTTTTTTTTTAATCATCAATCAATTTGTTTTGAATTATTAGGAATTATTTTTTGTTTTCATCCCTCATGGATTCGAGGAATCTTTCTGAGGAGTCTAGAGAAGCTCTGTGGATTCGGAGTAGTTATCCTCGAGGAAGACGGTGATCAACCTCATCATGTCCTTTCCCTGAGTTAATTCTTCCAATCCAAACGTACCCTAAATTGATTGTGAACTGCTAAAAGGAATAGAACTTACATTTCACAAACCAAACCACATATTTCCTCGCAGAATATGCAATGTTCTACTTCCCGTGGATTCCACATCCATTTCTGTATCTATGAAATCATTTCAATAGAACAAACACACCCTGCTCATTTCCATTCTTTAAAAAAAAAGATGAGTGAAATCCTTTCTTTGAGCTAGTTTGACAGAAAATAGGCAACCTGCTCAATGAATGGCAGGTACCCTTTTAACTCCAATCAATGGTCTCAGGCATGGTTCGAACGTACTTCCAACCATGACTTGGTGAGAGTAAACACCAGCAAAAGCTAACATTATTTTCTCTATCAATATAAACACCAGCAAAGCCTAACATTCTTTAATTTTTCTCTACCAATATGTTCATTTCCATTGCATTTCACAAAGCATGAATTCGAGTAATCAAATACAGGAACTTCCATGCAGAAAAGGCGTGTTGTAGAAAATAACCCAATTTCACTGTTAAGAATAGAGCAGCTTTCAGACTGTTAAAGATCTCAGTCAGCTGAAAATCTAGCTAGGGGGACCTAATGAGGCTTCTGAGCCAAGAAGAAGTATATAGGTGTGAAGATTTCCTTCCTGTGCAAGTCGACGAGGTATGGGTTTGTCAATGGCCACTGAAAATGGCCTCTTTGAACACAATACAAAGTAAACAATGCAAAGTGTAGTAGTAATGTATCATGAAGATTTATTTTGATAATCTAGCCACAACCCATGTGATGTGGCATACATGTACCTGAACTCAAACTATACGAATCAAGGCTCCCACGGTAGATGGGTTATATTCCAAGATCCACATTGAATGTATGATTCTAACAGGCTGATGATCAGGGGTGCAGTTTCAGCAAACATTACTACTATTAGAGGTCAGTATTGTCTAATAAATCTGATTTTGGGGCCATGCTCCATCCACAGTGGGTCCCACTATTTGGACAGTTTGGATTTTGTTATATGTAGGATGTGTGCGCCAGAATCAATAGATGTGCTTGGTGCGCACCTTCCACCTTCTACAAGTGCCTCTGCAGCTCTCTCTAGAAAAGATGAAACTCTCTCACTCCCTTCTGGCGCAAGGCCCACATGTTCTAATGCCTTGACCTACAAAAATCAAAGGATTTGTGAGTTGCCTGTTCCTGAAACTTTTAAAGAAATAAAGAAGAGGAAAAGGAAGCAATGTCCATCTTTGAAGGCCTTCTTCAAATTTCAAGGATGGTGTGTTTGGATGCACTGTCAGATAGAATTGCAATTATTAGGCTACTGGGGTAGTTTCGCTCCTTGAATCTTAAAAGGGGACATGAACCTGTTTTCAGGAAAATAAAAATTCTGAGTGAAAAATATTCTATGGTGTTTGGGTATTGGAAAAGCTATTCGCAGGAATCCAGTTTTTGTCATTGGATACCAGCAAAGAGTTGTTAGGAGAATAGAGGCCTTTTATCCTTAAAAAAATATATATGGATAGGAATCAATTTTCAAAAATTTTGCAACCAATCTTAGAGATTGGAATCTATAGCATATGTAGATATGACGTAGAGAAGAAGAAAAGAGAGAGGATGATGCAGCAGCCTTGGGTGTAGGGCCCAACAGCTGCCTCGGGCCCCACCCCACAATGGCTCTCTCTCTCTCTCATCTTCCCCTCCCCATCTCTCTATAAATATTGTTTTGTGATATGAGAAGAGGCATTAGTGTATTTTCTCTTTTTCTTGTGAGATCTCTTGATCATTGACAGTGAGTAAGTCCTCTTGTATTTTGGTGAGTGAGTCCTCAAGTCATATATAGTGTATTGTCATCTCCATTTCCAATTAAAGCAATCAATCGTCTTTTCGCTCTCAATTTCTTGCTTGTGCCATTTTTCCCTTTCTCGTGGGTTGAATCGGCATCAAAGGAAGAGAGAGAGAGAGCACGTCCCTACTCTTCTGCCGTTTAAGTATTAAAAAAGTAAAAATGGCAAAATTGCCCCTAATACATTAAATAGAATGGCCAGCATATCCAAAGATTAAATAAACTAAGAAATAAGTGAGCCGTAGGCTCATAGCCATAACCTTCAACAGAACCATACAAGGGGCGAATTTGGGATTTGGATTCTCATGGTAATCCATTTCCGACCTTTTCCCATAACCCAAAACACAAATTTAGCTCATCACTAATGGAATCCATTTCTCAAGGGCTGGACTCCCAAGAGCTAAATTGTAGTATACTTCCTTTGCATGTAGACTGGCCTCTAACCTGCAATTACATTACTTTCAAGTTTTTAGTAAAGGAATTTAAGGGCTACTTTCTCATTATAGATATTCAGAAATGTCACTGATTTTATTTATTTATTTATTTATTTTTGTCGTTTCCTATTGATTCAATAGAACTTTTGCATTCATAAGAAGTAAAAAGAAATGGAATGTTTTCAATTCAAATCCAAAAGCCCTACTAAACTAATCTCCACAGAGAGAGGAAATATGGAATCTCGGTTACCATGTATCTAGTGATGAAACGCCCAAGAGCTGTTAAACGGAAGCTACTTAAAGAGAAATGGCTGGCATCCAAAGGCAAATGCCAAGGCACAGGCGAGTCCGCGGCAAGATCCTTCTCCCATAGGACCTTCAGATAAAGCAGTCCCAATAAACTAATGTCAGTCCCTCATCCAATTCCATTGTCTTTCCAATACAGAAAAAAAAAAAAAAAAAGTTTCCATGGTATGGACCAGGTCATCAATCAAGTTTTCTTACCTTAAACCCCGCAAGCTTCAAAGCATCAAGGCATTGTTCCATGGATCTTATGTCTGGAAGGCCATTTCCAAGTTCAACTTCATCCTGTCTCACAATTGTCAGTGCATTTTTTCTCACATGCAAGTTTTTAGATGCGATGCCAACTTTCGTTATTATATATGCACGATCATGCATGACGGGTCCCATGCATGCGTATGGAAGGACACTTCATGCATGATGTGGCTTGCATATATGTTAGAGACACCTTGTCCACGTACGCATGAGGTGATGGATGCTATGAAAGTAGAATGTTGTCTAAAATTGACTCATATGTTCTCGTCTCTTTTATATGTACCATTAGTCATGGATAAAAGTATATGTTAATGGTTTGTCAACTCTTTTGTGCACGGAACTTAGGGACTTCTAGACAAATAATCACAGATATGTTATTGTTAAACCATTGATTGGTTGTCTTAGAAGAGAGGTGGAACTACTTGTCAACGCACTTCCTGTTTCAGTAAACATGAGGACCACTTTTATCCATGCACAAGCGTGATATGTTTCCATTATGCCATGTGTGCAACCTTTCAAGTTCAAACATCCCACATGTGCATATGTTTCACCATCAATTTTTAAGGACCAATCTTAAGTTCTGTACATGTGTCACAATCCATCTTTCCCCTAAGATGCCACACGAAACAATGTAAACGCCAGCCATTGGAAACTTTGTGGGCCAGATAAGGATGTTATATCTTTATGCAGTTTATCCTAAGTGATGATAACGTTATGAACGGTTTGGATGTCATATAAACATACCATACAGTTTATCCTAATCCTACCGATGATAACATTATGAACGGTCTGGATGTCATATAAGCACACCATACAGTTTATCCTTGTGGTGATAAGTGATAACCTTACGAACGGTTTGGATGTCGTATAAAAATCATATCGGCCTTCAGGAAGGTTTCAACGGTGGGCAATTCCATTCTCACTGTTTTCCGTCGCGTGGCCCACCCAAGATTTCGGATCTATCTGAATTTTGAATTCGTGTCCTATCATGAGCTTGAGAAAATAATGGACGGAGTGAATTTCTCACCGGAATTTGTGGACCCCACGTAGCTTCCGACCACAGGAACTTCGTGGGGCGGGCACAGGCAATTCGCGCCCCCTGGAATCAAACTTTTATGAAACAAGGTGTTCCAAAAGAGGCTTTCGAAAGCCCTAACATTCCACCGCAAGACACCTCCGTCCCCCCAAAAAATCGGTGATTCGATTTTCTCTGTCCATACATCCATTAAGGAGGCAATTAGAGGGGAGCAATTGGCCATTTGAGAAGATACTATAACTGAATTTTCATGGGTATTGGAAACCGATGAAAGGAGAATTTTGAGATTCCCCTTTTACATCCGTACGGCCGTGGAGCTGAAGATTTAGATTTTCCAATTGGTTCAAAGCTAAAAAGAGGCATGTTTCTTACTGTTAATATCTGTTAACGAGTTTTATTTCATTTTAATTGATTTTTTTTTTTCCAAGTTTTCCGTTTTTGGGAGGCTGGCTCCTATGCAACGTTGAAGAATAAGCTTGTTCGACAACTGTTTCTTCTGTGGGAATTACTGTGGTGTGTGTATGGCATGTGATCGAACCATCCAAGCCATCATGTGGGCGACCACGTTATGGTGGTGCTTTTTGAGTGGATGTGTATTGTTTTCTATGGCGTAGCTCACATGATTATTGGACTTCTGATTTCCTTTTCTAGTGGCTGTCCATTGTTTCTATGTCGTGGCCCGGTGTCCAACCCGTTTAATCCATGCTAAAGTTGATGGTGACAATCCATTGTTTTCTATGGTGTGGCCCATTGTCCACCTGGTGATTGGATAAGTATACCATCATCATAGCTGTGTTTACTTGATGCGCAGGTTGGATGCGTCCATAGTTGCACACGATGGGCCCCACAGTCAATTGCATAACTTCTAGTACATGTTTAGTAATCTAGTGCTACATGTTTAGTCGTCTAGTGATACTTGACTACTTGTCCTTTTTTCACTAAAGATGCAAAAAAAAAGAAGAAGTGTTTATATTTTTTTTATGTTAATGCCATGTATTGTTATATTCAATAAACTAATAATATATAACTTCTCTTGAACATGCTTTTACTTGAAGAATGTAGTGTGCTTTAAAAAAAAAAAAATCTTTCTTTCTTTCTACGCCTTTGTTTTATTTTTGCTATTTTTTGTATTTAATTTTACTATTTTCTGGTTCAAAGTGGTCTTAGTTTTGAAGATTAATCTTTCTAAAAGTGAGTTTTTGGGATTAATCTTTTGAGGGAGGATTCTACTCATCTGGCTGATTCTTTTGGGTGTGGTGCGGGTTCTAAGGTATTCCATATCAGTAACGGTGGCCGTAACGATCACCAGTGTTCGAAATATCGATATCGCGTTACATATTGCACACTTGGGATATGGATACGTATCGGTTATCACATGGGATATATCAGTCGTATCGCAATGTATCATTGTTGTTGGAAACATGGAAAACATTGGGAAATTGGTCAAATTTTTTAATGAAACTTCAGCAATTGTTAAAAAAGACATCAATACTCACTTATAAATCAAAACATTACAAAAAAAAAAGTGCACATAATAGGTTTTCTTTGTATGGGGTCCTAATATATGTGCTGTCTAAATGAATTGATACAAGTATATTCAAAGTTTATTCATATAATTTATAAATGTAAGAAGACGCATGGAAACACAGGCGACACATTCAAAAGTAAAAGAAGAATCACTAGATCAGGTTACATACATGTTTGATTTTATATTTGGATATAAAGATTGCAACCGATTTGCAAGAAATGGGGATTTTTATTTTTATTTTTTTCAATTTTCCGCAACTCAGCCCATCTCCTTCAAATCTCGAAATCGAAGCTCCCAATAAAGATGAAAAATCATGGATTTGTAACAATTTGACTCTGATTTAAAATGATTAACAAAAAAAAGGATCGAAAATCGAAAATGTTTATCGGATCGAACATGTGAGATATGTTCCACTATTTTGTACGTTTCGTATCGCACAGGTGGGATATGAGATATATTGTGGGATATATTGGCCGATATCATCGATACTTAAAACACTAACGGTCACCACCATCACCGATACGGGTATCAGCCGTAACGATCGTTACGACCCTCTAACAATTAATATAAAAAAAATCCAGAAGAATGTAAATATTCATATTTTTGTTTTGAACATGTTTATGGTAGTGTAACAATCAATTCTTTGGTGAGAGTTTTGTATCGGGTTGTTTGGTGAATTTATGAACATGGTTATATGTCTTTGATATTTACACATCACAATCAAGCATTAGAACTAGAAATTAGAAAAAGGCATAAATATCACTTTTTTCAAAATTTGAAAAAATAACCTTTTGAGCTTCTATTTGTTTAAATTGCTTCAATCTATGGTTTTAATCCTGGAATCTATAGTAAGAGTGGTCAAAATCTGCTATAGAATAATATAGGAGAGTTTTTGGAATGAGAAAAGTGAAAAAATGATGAGAAAAATAGATTTAAATAGAAAAAAGTTATTATTTTTCAACAGTTACGAGGATAATGATTGTTATGCCACATAATGGCCGATATGATTCCAAAAAATCTATCCGCCCTGTTTCACCCCCATATCCCGTAACGGTCATTGCCGTTAGGCCCGTTACCTATATGTATCGACCTTTACGGCCGTATCGTAACAGATACGGAACAACTTGGTGGGTCCCTCCCTACTACCTATCTTGGTCTCCCCCTTTGTGTGGGGAAACCTGTCTTGTATCCTTGGGATAAGATCATTGAACATATATAGATTATTCTTTTTGTTAGGGGACATAATTACTCTGATTATGGCCTCTCTCTCCAATATATCCCTTCATTATATGTCTCCATTTCATTGCCCGAAATCGGTTCTCCTAGATCGATAAGCTCTGGAGAGTCTTTCTTTGGCAAGGGGGATCCTCCTCTAAGAAATTCTCACTTCTTAATTGAAAGGAGGTTTGTTCTCCTCTTTTTGAGGGGAGAGCAGGTATAAAGCGGCCAGATCTAGTCAATGAGGCTCCCCTAGGTAAATGGGTATGGAGGTTTGGTAGGGACTAGGGAGGAATCGAGCCTTTGGAGGTTGATTATTGTTGCTAAATACAGTTTGGCTCCCTGTGGTTGGTGCACTAAGCCTTCTTCCCTATATCATTCCGTTTTCCTTTGCAAAGGAATTGTTAGGACTGCCCCTAAAGTTTTTTATAGCGTGGGTCTTGTTTTGGGGGATAAGAAGAGAATAAAATTTTAGTTAGTCTCTTGGTGTGGTGGCTCTCCCCTCAGTTCTACCTTTCTAGCCTTATTTGTCTGTTGTCTTATAGAGGATATTTCCGTGGCTAAGTGCTTTTCTAGCCAAGGGGATGGAGGAGTCTGGCTCCCTCCGTTTAGGAGAAATCTCTCGGATTCTAAAATTCTAGACTTGTTTGCTCCTATCTCATTTACATGGATTTATTCCCTTTCCAGGTTCAGAGGTTATTTCGTTTGGAGCCTAGCTAGCTTAGGTTCCTTTTGGATGTGTTCCCCTCGCGTCTCTTGCCTCTTTCGTTAGCTGCTGCCATTCGGGAGCTGTTTGGTTCTACAAATTCCTCCAAAAGTGGCAACCCTTGCGTGGTTGGTTGGGAAGAAGCACGTCCTTTTTTTTTAAAGATTAAGAAGTGAGCCCTTACTGTTGATAATTTGATGAAAAGGGGAATGATCCTAACCAATGTGTGCCTTATGTGCTTCGAAATTTGGTCGCGAATCCTAGCTCTTGCGGTAGTTTCCTGGGTGATGCCCTCCGTAGATGGCCTCTTTTGCTTGTGGCACGTGGAAGCTGGGGGGATCCTTGGTAGGAAAAAGTAGAGAATTATGCTCTTAGCCGTTCTTTAGGCGATTTGGGTTGAAAGGAATAATCATTGCTTCTGGAATTCAAAGGTCTCTTTAGTGGGGGTGTTCAGCAGGGTTCTGTTTAGGGATCGGGTGCCTTGAGTTTCCTTAGTAAGGGTCTTCCCAGCCTTGGGGCTCATTTTGTTTTATTTTAGCTTTCTCTTCTTCTTTTTTCTTTTTCTTTTTTTTTTTTTTTCTTTTCTTTTGGATTTGCCTTTTTTTCCCTACTTTGGCTTTGCCTAATAAATTGATTAATCTTTCAAAAAAAAAAAAAAACTATTTACCATTTTCCCTATTTTTTAAATTAAAAAGTAGGAAGTATCATGTAGCTCACGCTACACAATATAGAGGAGTGGACGCTACGCTATATGCCTTTTAAAACACTACTAAGGATGAACAAGTCAAAGATGTTTTTGATGTTGTGAGTGGTAGCCTAGCTTGGAAAATGAGATTATGGAGAAATCTTTCTAGTGAGGAATCAGTCCTATTTGTGGATCTTTTGGGTAAGTTGAGTGTGGTTAAAACACTAGTAAGGATGAACAGGTCACAAATGTTTTTGATGTTGTGAGTGGTAGCATAGTTTGGAAAATGAGATTATGGAGAAATCTTTTTAGTGAGGAATCAATCCTATTTGTGGATTTTTTGGGTAAGTTGAGTGCAGTACATATTGATTGCTCATATGAAGATGGGAATATTTGGAGGTGGTTAGCAAATGACTCCTTGGTTAGATCTTTCTTCTCAATTCGATGGCTCAAGAGGAAGCCTCTCCTCCTACTATAGTCTAGAGCCCCTATGCCCCCAAGAATTAAGGCTTTTGCTTGGATTGCAACAAAAAAATAATATTTTGACTCTGGATAACTTAAAGAAGCACAATATGACTTCCCCAAATATGTACTTTATGTGCACGAATGAGAAGGTATCTATTGACCATCTTTTCATCCACTATATAGTGCCTAAAGAGACATGGGTCTTTTCCTTGGATCTTTGGGACCTCTTGGGTGTTCAATCATTCTATTAGGGAGTTGTCGATGGAATAACATTGTCGGTAGGGGTGTCAATGGGCCAAGCTCGGGCTGCATAATTAGAATTTTGAATAGGGCCGGCCCGACGGCCTGACTTGAAATAGTTCAAAATCTGAGTCGAGACTTACCCCAGGCCTGGCCCGTTGACAACGCTGAATGTTGGTTGTTCACTTTAAGGGTAGAAAGGAGATTGTTTGCTCAAGGAAGCTTTTCCTTGGGTGGCTGCCCACTAGGCGTCCCTAATGACTATTTGGACCGTTTGATGGCTGACATGGTGTCGGCGATGGATATATGCATAGAGTAATGATATATAGGACTAGAATTTACTAGATTTCTGATGTGACGGGATCTAGATACCCAACAAGTCACAGAGCATACGTCCTTCGCAAACCTAGAATGCATATGCATGTGTGCTTAGTTGACACGGGTAATAGTTATGCAGGCCCAAATCCGAAAATCCTAGATCTAATAGAACCCAGAGCTAAGGCCTCCATGCCCAAACCTTGCGGAGGGGTTAAGAAGAGAAGGTAATGATGATATGAATGTTGTCCATAACACCTCCATGCAGCATGCTCGTATCCTTGAATGCTGAGCCCTACCCCCGCCCCCCCGGTTGGGTTTTGGGTTGTACACTACCTTTGACAAGATTGATAGAACGGCTCAATTGAGCAGTATTTTGGAGTCGCCACTAGCCAAAATAAACGCCCTAGAATCCACGGTTGGCTAGAATTGCTTTGAGGTTGGGAAATCCAAAGGATTCCTGACTCGAGTGACTCTTGGATAAGTCTACGCCATAGATTCCGGGTACGGGTCTCGGTTACAGAAAATGAACAGGTTATGTACTCTTTTACCGCCCGTGTAAAACACAGTCTCTACTTTGCCATGTTGTAACACTTTCAAAGGGGATTCGGGGAGCTTCTAGTAAAATACCAAGCTTTAGATATCTAACTATGAAACGTAAACTGAAATTGAAACGGAAATGATAGAAAAGAGTTTTCTTATGTAAGTATGGAAGTAAAAAAGAACAAAGAACTTTTGGTTACTCCTTTAGATCACGCATTTTCTGATATAGAAGATCCCCTCAAGAGAGACAACTGTAGAGCATACTTTACATGATGTCAAAGTAGAGCCTACTCGCAAGTGTTCAAAGCATAAACAATAAAAGTTTTGTTGGGGTGTACGGATTGGAAAAAGGGTTGACCAAGAATACAGGCTTTGGCTTTGATATTGAAATGGAATAGAAGAGATCGAAAGAATAAAGAGAGATCGAGAGAACAAAAGCCTCTATCTCGAACTCTCTGTCTCTACCTTTCTTTTCCTTTCTCCGTCTCAAACTCTGTCTGAGTCTGATTGCCCTCCTTTTCCTACCCCTTTTGTAAGTGTGGGGGTCCCTTTTATAGGCATTTGGAGAGGAACATGTAAGGCTAAATTGGCAGGTTTGGTTTGTCCAAGCCCGAGTTAATCATGCTGATTCATCATGTGAGTTTAGGCTCGGCATAACCAAAGCACCGTTGAAGAGATAAATTCAGACGAACCACAACTGGAGCGCTGTGATTGGGCCAGCAGGCAGAAACCCGAAGCCGGCTGAAGCGCAGCCGGCTTTGTGCAGAACCAACCGTAGCACAGCCGGTTCTGATCAAACCTGGCTGCCATGCAGCCAGGCTCTTGGCTCGTGGTCCCTGGTCCAGTTTGGCCTGATCTGGCCCGTCTGTTGTCTGTCTAGAGTGTTTTTAGCCATGCATTTCACTCTAATCGAGGTCTCACCATAGTTACAAAACCACATGGTCATGTTTTGATAGTGGGGTGTCTACAGAGACCTATGGAAGATGGCACTCTTTGGGGTCCTTGGGTTTGTGGAAGGAAAGGATTAGAAAAATCTGTAAAGGTAAAGCTTTGCTGATTGATCTGTTAAGAATTTTGGCAATGATTGCTTGTTTTACTCTCATCGGCTGATGAGAGGGTCACTTGTTGCCGGCTGCCTTTTTTTTAATAATATCTAAGTCATTTTTCAAAAAGAAAGAAGAAAGAAAACAAGAAGAAGAAAAGTTCATGTATCATAGTGAAAGGAATGATTGTGCCAAGATGGAAACCATGTAGTGGAATTCAATCAATCAATCAATGATTGACGGCTGGTTAATCAGATGCTAGTGTTTGGCCATAGATGGTGGAAATAGGAAGCACCTTCCCAACTAAAAGATCAAATTATATAGAAACAATTTAGAATGCCACTCTCACATCTATTATAAAATTTAGATATGATCTTTCAATAATAAAAAATGAAATTCAGTTATAGAGATGCAACTTATGATAGCGAAAAGCTAACTGTAACTAAGGGCAGTGTTCCCAGTACCATGAGGGTTGCCACGAGGTCAAGTGTTTCAATGTAAGTGTATGTGGTGTCAGGTTCTACGGTTGGAATTGCAGACAAGGGGCCAGAAGCTGAGCTGAAAGGTTCAAAGCACTTACATGCTGCTTTTCTGTTACAAGTGGTGAGGCTCCCGTTTTTACTACCAAGCTAAACTTGCTGGCCAAGTTAGAGTCTTGCTCAGGCAGAATTGCAGAATAAAAGAAAGAAAAGAAACTAGGCAAAACTGTTGCAAGTAGCATGCAGCCTGAACTGAGCAAGCTGGTTATGTAACTGACAACAAGACTGATAAAGAGACCCTAAGGAGGAGGCAAATTATGTCAAGTCTCTACAAGCCCAGTCTCACAGATAGTCTTCTCTTCTTCTCTCTGAAAGCTCTCTCTGCAGACATATGGAGATAGTAGTCTTGATTTTTCCAACTAAGGTGCTTTTTTCTATGTGAGATGCTCCAAGAGATGGGGATCTCTATTGGACATTGATGTTGTGGCATATGGCTTCAATTTTGTAGGCTTGGATGAATGAGAAGCTGCATTCTCAGACTGCGGATTTGCTAGTCTCTGAGGGATATTTATCAAATCAGCATTCGATCTTGGATCAGCTTCGGATGGAAAGTGCAATGCCGTTGAGGGCTACCTCCTGGGTAAGATCTTAAAACATCCGTTGAGATTCTGCCTCATCTGAAGTTGCAAATCCCCTTGGATCAAAAACCTCTTCAAATGACTGGATATGCCATTGACAACGACTGTTTGGGAATTAGCCTATTCAGAACCCCTTCAGGCAACACGCCCGTTGAGAGATCTCAGACTTTGCTGCCATGGATAAATCCGGCTGGTATGAAATGAAGGTCCCTGGACTCTGATGCTGCTGCTTTGGTTCAACATGGGTCTTTGGCTGTGATTCGTGAGGGTTCGTGATGAAAGTTTTCAGTCTAGAATGTGCTTCATGCTACCTCGATAATGCAAGTATCTGAACATTCTTTGGTGTAGCTTTTTGACACAATTCAGACGGGAGGTCTTCTAAGTTAGAACTTGCAAAATTGAAAGTGAACCTCATAAAAAGACTGCGAGGCATGGGTACTGGTTTTGATGTATTTGGCTGAGATCATTGTTAATGGGAATGATGCCAATGATATTACTATGCTCGAAAACCATTTTAAACAGAGGTTTAAAATCGAAGGCCATTAATATTCTATAGTTATTGGTAATCATGGCTTTCCTCATGCTGTTTGGATTCAATTGTCTATTCCCACTTTTGGACCTCATCCCTGAATGTTGAATAAAAAAAGATGACCTGGACAGCTTCCTTTCTCCATGGCAAGGATTGAATGATCTCTGGACATGTAAGAGAATTCTGTAAATAATCAGGGTTTTCCTTTTCAAATCTATTTCATGCTGTTTGTATTCGATTGTCTATTCCCTCTTTTGGATCTCATCCCTGATTGTTGAATAAAAAAAAGATGACCTGGACAGCTTCCTTTCTCCATGGCAAGGATTGAATAATCTCTGGACATGTAAAGACAATTCTGTAAAGAAAGAAAGAAAGAAGAAGAAAAAAAAATCCTTAAATCTAAATGCCACTTACATGTAAATGAATAAAGAATGAAAAGTAAAGGGAAACTATACCTGTCCCTTTGCAGATATTATTTTAATTTTCAGTTTGAATCAACTACTATTTAAAGATTCTTATAATTTTTGGGATTTTTGTACAAGAGATACTACCTTTGACTAATATCATTTTCCAGGGTTGTTATTGTGTGTGTCTATATTTACATATACACTTTTTCATTGATTTAACATCTGGCTTGATTTGTTTTCTTTTGATTTAGTAAATTGTGGTTTATTTATAGAAAAGAAATGCACTGATAAAGAACTCTGTTGACAGAACTGATTGGACTCATTGATACGGAGTACTGAAAGCTGGTGAGAGAGATGGACAATGCTAGTGACTTCACCTTTTGTCAGGCAAGTTTGTTTTTTCATTCCATGGAATGGCAAGTTGTAAGGCACACATATGTGTCGTGCATGTTTATATCATAGGTCTGCTAATCCCACAAGCATGTATAGGGCGTCCCATCTGCATGCCATGATGTGCCCATGCGACACATGGGTGTGAGTTCTAAGCTGTCCATCTGGTAGGTCCCACTGTTTGGATGCTCTAACAAAAAATCAGGCTGATCCACAGATTAGATGGACTGCAGGTTTATGAATCAAATGGAGAACTAAAGAGAAGATTTAAGGGTTTTCAAGCCATCAGGTTGTTTCTAATATCGAGGCCAAGTTGATGAATAGACCAGCCTGATTTTCGGGCCAGGGTATCTGCCACTCCTGTGCCATGTGGCACATGCGGTGGCATGTAGACAGGCTGCCTTATAGACATGTGTGGGATTAGTAGAATCTCTTGAAAATTGTATGAATCAATGGAATATGTGGTACAGTTTCTTAAAAACTTCCAGGAGTGTCTGTTTAGGTTGGTCCGAAAATAGATGAAGCCGATTTGGAATCTCCAAGAAAAATCCCTAATATTGGTGCGATCACAATCGAAGATGGCCTTTCGACTGGTACAAGCGTTAATAAGATCGATGATTCCCCAGCGAAGGATGGATCGTTAGATGGGGCCACGTCCAAGAGGTCAGCAGCTATTGATTCGGTGCCTCCAAAATCCAAAGTAAGTGAATTTTCGGAACCAGGAAATGTTGGAGATGATGTCAATGGTTCACAAGAACAGAAGATTGTGCCAAGAAAGCCTGCTGTGCGGGTAAAAATTCCCTTTGAGAAAGGGTATAGCCAAATGGACTGGCTAAAGATTACTCGGACACATCCTGACCTTGCAGGTACTTTATGGACTTCTCTTGTTATTATTTATTTATTTATTATTATTTTGAATTTTAGGGTGTGTTTAAATTTTCCATTGAATTGAATTGCAGTAACTAGTCTATCAAAGTGGAATTGATGTATAGCTAAAACTCGCTGACTTGACGTGAAACCCGGCCGAGTCAACTCGACTCAGCCAGATTTTGAGCCAAGTCTGTAGTACATGGGGATGGAGTACCCTCGACCTCTTTTAGAGAAGCAAGAGCACTGAACCGACTAAGTTATGCAACAATTAGTTACGAGTCTGTAGTACATGGGGCTGGTGTACCCTCAGGCCTCAACCTCTTTCAGAGAAGCAAGAGCACTTCACTGACTAGCTATGCAACAATTAACTGCTTCTTTTCTTATTCTATAATACTTCATAAGATAACTAATCTAAATATAGTTATTGACTATCACGTCGAGTCAGATCGAGTTTTCAAGTTTTTAAACTATGGAATTAACTAAATTGCAATGTTTTAAATAGCGGTAGCGTGATGCGTAGCGCTCAGCCCTCTATAGCGTGTAGCGTAAATACGTAGCGTGTAGTGTAAGCTACACGATACTTCTATTTTTTAATTTAAAAGGACAAATATAATAAATAGTGAAAAAAAAAAAAGAGGAAAAAAATTAGAAAAATGCCTAAAAGATGATTCATTTTATCAATTCTAAGCATGCTCAAAAAAGTTATTAGTTATCATTTATCAAAAGTCAATCCACATATATAAGCCAAATCAAATAATTATCACATCAACAACTTTCTAAGCAAACCACTTTAATTAATAATGTCTAATTGAAACCACAAGTCACAATTATGAAAAGAAATAAAAATCCCATAGGTTAAAAGTATCAAGTATAATATAAGTGTCACATTTCTCAACATTAAAAACAAAGAAAATGTGAAAATAATAATAAAAAAAAAATAGTAAAAAAATACATTGTAGCTTATGCTACGGACGCTACGCACTACGTAGATGTAGCGTACGCTACAACCCTTGTAGCGTACGCTACAGGAGATTTACGTTATTTAGGACGCTACGTAGCGCTACGGCTACGCTACGCTACGTAGTGTACGCTACCACTACGCTACGGGCGCTATTTGAAACACTGCTAAATTGTAATTTCCTCGTCATTCATATTGAGGGTCCAGGCTCCAAATTGCGGTTATGTTACGTTCAAGTTGGACTTCAAAGTAATGCCACTGCAGATTTGAGGTCATCACTCACTAGGAAAAAACAAATTATTGGTTGTTGTCATTTTTTCACTAGTAAAGTGAAGTTTTGTATTTCAAATTTGAGGCACCACCTTTTTATGGATACTAAAATACATCAATGATTGTTGCCATTTTTCGTGATTGAAGTGAATATTTGTGATTCAATTCACTTGTGCAACAACACAACCTTAGACAATTGCATACATGGTAGATGAACAGTCATTTAATGAATGAAAAGGTCGGTGTTATGTTTGAACACGAGCTACTGCTAGACTCTTTAAATTTGGAAGTTTGGAATTGATGCTTTTGGAAGTAATGGTTGATGTATCATGCACCTTTATGAAGAGCGAATGTGTGAAGTGTTTTTTTTTTTTTTTTTCACTTGGTTCAAAATGAGGAAGTAGTGCCCAACTTTCAGTTACTTTTCTTTCAAGCTCAACTGAAAGTAAGGTGATATCGGTTCAGAACCTGGTCATTCAATGTGAATAGTGACCAAAAACTGCAATTTGGTTATTTCTGCTTCATTATACAATTGTAGTTGCGATCCAATATGTGCATCCAAACATGACTTCAGGTAAGATGCCAACCCGATGTTTTCTGTTGGTTTGATGCATGGTCTGTTTCAGGACTAAAAGGCCAATCAAATAAAAGGTTCATTTCAATGGAAGAAGTTCAGCAGCACAAGACAGAGGGCTCTACTTGGACGGTTTTAAGAGGTCGTGTCTACAATATCTCGCCCTACATGAAATTTCACCCTGGAGGTAATGAGGTCTTTTTTGGGCCCTTTTCTGAACAGTTGAATGTTAATCTTTTGAGTTATTCGCTTCTCAAATTTACACATTTCGTCCAAATGCTGCCCTTTATCGACAGTTAACATATGTGTTCATCATCATCATCATCACTTTATCCCAATTAATCGGGGTCAGCTACATGAATCTTATTCTGCCATTCTACTCCATCAAAGGCCAGGTCTTTTTTTATACCATTGGTCTTCAAGGCTTTTTCTTACTACCTCCATCTACGTCTTTTCAGGCCTTCCCCTTGCACTCTTAGAGCCTTCAACTTGTACCAACTCACTTCTAAGTCTAACTCATCTTATTACCTATTGGTGCTAGTCGCTACTCCTAAGTTCCCTCGAATGCATTCATTTTTAATTCTCTCCTTCCTCGTCTTCCCACTCATCCATCTCAACATCCTCATTTCAGCTGCACTCATCCTATGAACATGTTGTTCTTTAACTGCCTAACATTCTGTCCCGTAAAGCATTGCGGGTCTTATAGCTCTCCTATGAAATTTCCCTTCCAGTTTGAGTGGTATGACGATCACATAAAACTCCAAAAGTCACATCTCAATTTCTTCCACCTATCTTGAATTCTATGGGCAACATCCTTTCAATCTCTCCACTCTCATGAGTTTTTTTTTTTTTTTTTTTTGAGAGAGAGGACAACAAATTTATTAAGAGACCTGCTGTAAAGCAGGAAAAGAATACAACCCAAACACAAAAATAAAAAAGAGACATTTTTGCAGCCATGGCTGCATTTACAGACTGCCCAATCCAAAACAAGACCATTAATTTTCGTCATAACCTCATCCATGACTGCGCATTCATTCCGAAAGTAACGTCCATTCTGAGCTCCCCAAATAACCCAAAACACAGCCATGATGATCAAACTCCACTTAGCTTTCCCAGCTTTTCGTACTTCTCCCCCATGCCAAGCCCACAAGGTCTCCACTTTCATGAATTAATTGACCCAATGTATCGAAATTTCTAGTCCCTTGCCGGGCTTTGGAACATGGATGTTTTTTTCATGAATAGCTTGTAGACACTCTCATTCCACCACTAAGTTTTCTTTATGATTGGCTTTTCTGTCTAGATACCCATAAAACATCTTTCGCCTTTTTCCTAATGCACCCAGCCATCTCTTTTCATATAACATTTACTTCATCCTCAACATTTCACTTTCCTTTTTTCATCAATTTGTCTCTAAATAACATTGCTTTCTCTTATTTCAAATTCCACCTAGTTTCTGACACCCGTCTTTTAATGCAAGGATCCACCTACCATATATGTTATTGTTTTTATAGCCTCAATCAAGATCTCTATCACTTTTTTCCTTTTCTTTCCCTTTTTTTTTCTCTCTACTCTATGAATTGTTGACTCGGGTATTTCTTTGTCTGTATTTTCTTTCTTCTTCTTCACTTTCACACGGATAACTTGATTTCTAGGCTCTGTCGGCCAGTGTTCTATCAGGCGAAAAAGGTAGATTTTGCCTGGAACTTTTGCCTGATTAATCTCTCCCTCTCAGGTGTTGATATGCTCATGAAGGCGGCGGGAAAAGATTGCACGTCATTATTCAGTATCCTTTGTCTGCTCTGAGTCTGAGTCTCATTGGCCCCAGCATCACAGATTTTTGTCTCCAAGCCAAATCTCTTCATATTTTATAGGGGCCTGATTTCGGAGCTTGGTAAATATTTGGGTGGAAAATACTTTATAAGCAAATGACGTTTTCCCTGATTAGTAGTTCACTTTCTACCAGAGCATTTTCAAAGGATGTATTTTCAAAGACCTATAAAATTTCCCCAGCCCCCATTTTTTTTTTTTTTTTTGTCTCCAAATGGTTTCTTGGAAAATAACTTTCAAACAAAATGTAACCATTCCCTGTTATTTTCCACTCTCCCAAACTTTTTTTTTATCTCCAAATGCCTTCTTGGAAAACAACATCTAAAGAAAACGTCATTCTCCCCTCTTATTTTACAAGCTCCCAAACAAGCCCTAAAGAAAATTGAAAGTACCACTTGGAGCTTTTTCCTTACCATCAGTCCCAGGGATCATTTTGGTGTTTCGATATTACTACATGCACACCTACAGACTGGCACAAGTGTGCCAATTCATAGTTGTTCATCACCCAGTCATAAAAATAGGCCAGTCATTCATCAGCTGGGTCACATCTGTTGTTGAGTGTGGATGACTGGCCATTTTTTTAACTGCCCATTTTCGGGCATGTAGCCCACCAGATAATTAGGCTGGCGCATGTGGTGTTAGCAAAACCCTGTACGCAGGAAATGGGACCCTTAATTTTCTGTTCTAGATAAATACCATACCTGGGTGAATGCTGATTTCTTGCTGGAGAAGTGCCTGGTGGGCATTCTAGATGATAGCCGATGAAGGACAGCCACAGATCATGAACATCACTGGCCCAGTGATCAGTGTACCATTGTCTTCCAATACAATCAAACTCATCCACATGCACGGGCTTAATAACCATATATGCCGCATGAATGTCGCGACATATCTTAGTCTGTGCAAAATGTTAACAATTTACGAGAAGTTATAAATGCGCCGTTCAATATTGAGGGCGTCTTATTTGCCAGTTTTTGGCTATCAAAATGAAACTGATCGTGGCCCAATTTGTGGGTAGTTCGGTCTGAACCTATTTAGTTGCTGTTCCATTCAACAATGATGATTTTTCTTTTTTCTTTTTTCTTTCTCTTCTTTTTTTCCCTTCAATTTCCCCTGCTTTGGTAGGTAAGCTGGGCTTGAACCCGAGACTTCAATGTTGAGGCAGAGGGATTTTTAACAATGAGCCACATGAAGGGCTTTCAGGGAATGGCCTGCTTCGGGCTGGATTTGGGCTGGAATACTGATTCTGAGGCTGGGTCAGGCTGGGCTGAGTTTAAGAACCTGTTAGCCATGCTCGTTTAGGGTTTCAACTGCACCAGTTCCACATCATACGTGGTGGGTCACACCTAGTGAACATCCCACATGTTGTATAAAAGTAGGTGGCAAGCTTCTGCCCAACTTGGGAAGTGCTTCACCATCATGGCTCAGGCTAGGCCTGTTTGTTTTGGCCTGCTGGCTCGGGTTTGAGATTAACCATTTGGGTTGGAAACCCTAAATGAATTAAGGGCTAGACTCCTATGTTAGTTTTGCGCCTTTTTAAAAAAATGGTGGTGGCTCTTCAACTGGATGCACGGCATGGTTGTGGCGCAATCCAGACTGACCAAATTGTTCTCCCGGATTTTTTTTTTTTTAGCATAACCGAAATTTTGCAGAGAAGGATAGTATTAACCGTGCTATTTTTCTCTTCGAATTTGGACAACTAATATTTTTACCGTAAACCATCCATTAGGTAGCTATTAATTGATGGTTAGAATTTGATTAATCAATGTGATTTTAGGGATATGCTCCATCCGTAATTTGGACGGTTTGGACAAAAGTGCCAAATGTCAGGAGTATTCCACTGTTCTCGAAATTGTGCTACATTAACATGTACGTTGAGCAGAAGACAAATCAAACCAGCTTGGTTAGCTCACTCAATTTGGCCTGATTTAGCTTGGCTTGGTTTGACTTGAACAGCCTCTTCGGACTGGGCCGAACTTGAAATTTCAGCTCTTTTCAAAATCGGGCTGAGCTGCGCCAACCTTGTTTGGTTTGCCTGGTTTGGCTCAGCTGAGTATTAATGTAATAATAATAATAAAAAACTTAACTTTTAAGTTTGCAACCCTATTCAGGGCTCAGTCGAGTGGTGAGTGCCTTCCTCTCCTCTCCTTCTCATTTACCCTATACACTCGGCCAAGTGCTCTCCGCTCCAACTCTCATTCTCTCCCATTCTTTGATTCTTATCTTCCTTTCTTTGCCTATACTCAACTAGCTGACCTGCTCGCTACCCAGCTCGCCACACCCTTCTCTCTCTCTCCTCAGCCCGCACATGGCACACCCGACTCGTCCGCAGCTACAACCCGGGCCAAAACCCATTTGCCTTTGGGTTTTGTTGTTCATTTATTTCCCACTTCAATTATAAAATCAAATCAATCAAACGAGCTAAACTCAGTCCGATTTAAAAAAGAATTCAAATTATCTCGAACATGCCTCGAACTTCACTAGAACTCAAATAGGCTAGAACTTAGCTTGAGTTTAGCTTGATTTAATTACCAAAATAGGCCAAGCTAACTAGGTCAGCTCAATGATCAAGCAGAGCCAAACTTAAGCTAGGCCCCTTGGCTGAACTACCCGAGTTGAGCTAGGGTAGAGTTCGCCCGGTTCAGCTCGTGTACAGTACTACATGTACCTCTAACGGGATTTCTTGAGGCTAAGTGATTGGACCATAAGTTACCATTGGCAGTAGATAATTTTCAACCTTTTATCCACGTGCAGCATCCAGCCCTGGCCCTTTGGGATTACCTTGTACCAAAAAATCAACAACATTCTCTCATCAAGTGGACCACACCTATATTTTATTTATTTAATAAATGGCCATGAAATTTTGTTTAATGGTACGGCCCATCTGATGAATGAATGGAGCACGTTTTTGCATGTATGTGTACCAACTTAGTACGCTCAAACTGTGGCACCACCTCATTTTATGGCATGAGCCCAGAATTGAATCATAGGGCCACACCACAGGAAACAGTGGGGTAATGACGTCCATGTCGAAACCTTCATAGAACCCACAGTGATGTTTATTTGTCATCTAACCTGTTCATATCATCACGCAGACATGGATTAAGGTTAAAACACTCATATCAGCTTGATCCAAAGCTTCTGTGGTCCCCAAGAAGTTTTCAACGGTAGATATTTAATTCCCACTATTTCATATGGTGTGGTCCAATTGAACCTTGGATATGCTTCAATTTTGGGCACATACCCTAAGATGCGCTGATAAAACGGATGGACAGTGTGGATAGGAGGTCGCATAGTTGGAAGTTATTTGCTGTGTTGTTTGCAACGTGACATCAATAGGAAAATCTAATACACAATCAAAAGTAATTAATTAATTAGGAATTATTTATAAACTCTTTTGGGAAGTGGCAGACACATCTACGGCAACGGTATGATTGTGGTTATTTTATAAGAAACTAACATTATCATATGAAACCAACATCATCATGCTAGGAAACGTCCCAATACTTCAACGAAGCTTCGCCCTTACTTAGCCTGGCCCACTTACTTTGACTATATTGGACGTGGTGGGGTCAAGAAGTCAAATGACACAGATGCCCTTCTCTAAAAAGTGATGAAGTCGACAATTGTGGGGCTCGTATGGTGTTTGTTTGACATCTGATCACTTCAACAGTTGCACTCCACCTTGATTATGACAAGAACCAAAAATAGGCCGATCAAATCATCTAGGGATGGGCTGGGCCGCACGTTAATTTGGATTTTTTTTATATTTTTTTGCTTTTATACAATGATTTTGATGTTGTGGCCCACCTAATCCTCTGATTGGCCTGACTTTGATTATTCTTATCATTTTAATTGGATGCATCTAATGGAACGGGTTGGATGTCATAATGTGCCACGTGGACCCTACGATTCTCAACTTCACTACTTTTAGAGTAAAAATATTAAACGAGGGCATTTTGGTCATTTCATCCACCGAGCAGCATGTGTGTAGGTGAAATCCAAAAAATCTGGGCAAAGCAAACCATCTCGCATTGTATTGGTCGCTGAAAATCAAAGGAAAAGACTAAAATTTCATACTCCGCTAGACTCTGATGGTTGATATGCAAGGTACACGTGGCATACCAGTAACTTAAATTAAACCGTTCAAATAGTGGTCCCTGTTATAGATGGTCTGTAAACCGAACATTGACATGGTTTTAGTCTACCAACTGGCTGATTGGTGGAAAATTGATGGACGTGAAAAAGAAGTAACGGTCCTACTTCAACAAACCAATTCCTATTAGCCAGAGGTCATGGATATGACTTTTGTAAGATGGTCTATTTCAGTGGGAACCATAAGATGGGCGGTTTGATTTGATCTACCATATGCCACGTGTACTTCTAAGTTCTAAGTGCTTGAGTCATTCATTATCTGAGTCTTTTCTAAGTGCCCGAGTATGAACCGTCAAACACTCCCAGACTATCAAATAGCTCCGCGTGAAGAAAAAGTCGAGTAGAACATGAGCAAATATCCGCATTCACCGGATGGAAAATACATCAGTTCAATCATAACGGTTCTTTGGTGGCCCACCTGTTCAACGGTCATACTACATGCACATGCAACGTGTCTGGAGTAGATAGAGATGACACCCACCGTATCATTGGGGTAGCTTTTCTGTACGAAGTGATATGATATGGTTTCACATTTTAAAAGGAGAAATGGTCACATTCAGAAGGTTGGTTGATAAGTTACCGTCCACCCAGGTTATAAGTCTTGACATTTCAGGTCAGTACGAAATCCAACCCGTCCAATAGTTTTGGCCCACTACAAATATCACCTTTGAATAAAATCATACCCATTAATTCATAATACAGATCATAATTTTATTTTATTATTTATTAGTGGGTAAAAATTAATTTTTATTGTGTGTCCATAAACAGAGTGAGTAGGTTTTATTTTTCAAAATTTTTTATTTATATAAATATATTGGACGGAGTGGATGCTCCATGTACAATATATTTTAGTAGATATTAGGCGGATGGACATTAATTTATGTTCAACCGGTTGTATGTGAGCATTTCCCTCCTAGAGAGGGAGAAATTTACACCCAGCCTGCTGGGTTGTTGCACCCTTTCGCTTCTACTTTTTGGTGAATTGAAAGGATGTATCTATCAATCAGGGTGGGTGTAGGTATCAATTTCCTTTTTCTTTTTTATTATTATTTTTTTTTATTTTGATGTTTGGTTTCCCAGATTTGACAACACCATCACGGGACCTGCTGGCGAATCCTCTTCTCGTCAGTTTCTCGCCTTTTCTTTTAAATCTCAAGAGATTATAAATATCGAGGTTTGCTAATTCCACACCCGTGTGGGAGCCGTACGCATCCAAACATGGGCGTATTTTTATTGACACGTGTGTCAGATCTGAGCCTTCCAACAGGTGAACTACACTGTTTGTATGTTCTAGCCAAAAATCAGGCCATTTCGCACCTCATTTGCGCCACTGCATGTCCTAAAATGGATGGATAGAAAAAAGGTTACCATCAATTTACTTTATGTCTTTACACCCACCGCGAAGCTCTAAGCATTATTTCTAACCATAGAGAAAGCTCAGATCTGACACGTGTATCCGCCTGTGGGTGTGTAGGACTATACACCCGCGTAGAATTTGAAAAACTCGTAAATAATTATCGAAACGAAAAGTGCGCAGCTTCGCGGGGTGAAAGATTGAAATGCGAAGATGTTGTAGGCAGCACACGTGCCGCGAAGAAAATGTGTGTGCGATATCGGGCCGTTCATCCTGTGCATCTCGTGGGCAGGGCCTTGATTAGTATGGGCCCATTTTAAAATTTTGTTTTTTGCTTAGATGGGCCGGGCACGTGTAGCCCACATGACGAATGGCTGTGGTTTGTGCGATATCGGGTCGTACATCCGTTTTTCCATCTCATTCTAAGGATACGAGAAAAAAAAGGAGGTGCATCCAAAACTCTGGGAGGCCACACGAGAGGGAAAATTGGGGAAAGAAATAACAACCGTTGAACGCTTCTTGGGGCCCGTCTTGATGTTTATATTGCATCCAAACGGTTTATATGGTCATTCCCACTGGGATGAACTGAAAACAAAAAAATTAGGCAGATATAGAACTTCTGTGGCCATATGAATGTTTCAACGGTGGTCGTTAATCCCAACTCTTTCCTCTCGTGTGGCCCCAATTAGTTTTGGACCCGCCCCATTTTTTGTTCTGCATTCTAAAATGGTGTAGCAAAACCGATGGACGGGATGGATTTTTCACAAACATCATGGTGGGCCCCACTTAGCTTCCCAGCGCAGCTTTCGCAGGCAATCCGCGTCCCGATCTGAGCTATCTGCCACATGCCACGTGATCATGCTCGAGCGCATGTGATCGCACGTCATTGGGCCCCACACGCCTTCCAAGAGCCTGTTTCGGTGCGTGTCTCGATATACCGTAATGTCCGGAAAATAAATCCGGACTGCACCAAAACAAACAACATTCGCCCATTCCTCATGCAACAACAATAATACGAAATTATCCGGTGCTCACACTGCCAATAAGCTACGGTGTTTCTAGTCATATTATGACATCTGGACAGTCCAATCATTCTATCCGGACCGTCCACGAAGTCCATCAGCTCACATTTTCATGGGCTACCATGGAAAAGGTCACACGGTTGATTATTCTAATTGTCAGGTCAATGGACATTTGGATGGTTACGATTACAGTGTTCCTAGTCGCGTTGTGACAGTTGGATAGTCCAGTTGATCGATCCGGACTGTCCATCAAGTCCAGCACATATTTCATGGGCTACCATGCAAAAATTACACAAGCTGATGATTCTAATGGTCCGATGAGTGAACTATTAAATAGATGGTTAAGATTATAGTATGCGATTCACTGTCCATCACGTACAGCGCCTATTTTAGGGCTGAAAGTTGGGCGGGTTCAACCCAATCGACCTGTGACCGACCGACATTGGGTTGGGCTCGGGCAAAATATATCGGATCCGATCTGAAGCTTAGGCTATACAAACACTAACCCAATAAAACTTAGGTTGAGCTTGGGTTGAGGCCTCGGGTTGCCTGATCCAACCCGAACCCGATATAAATGAGTGCGGATCATTAATTTGTGTCGAAGGCACACTAGTGATGTCGGGTCTCATTTGTCCACGTCATTTCCAATGACTCAAGCTAACAAGATATGCCGGATTTCTCTCTCCCAAATAGATTGCTTGCTATGCTACATGACTTTTAAAGGAGTAGTCGTCTTATATTTTAGTTTTTTCTTTTAAAGAAAAAAAAATAAAGTTCTTTATAACGAATAATCACATATGTAATTAATAAAATCATAAATATAAAAAATAAATTTTATATTGAAATATAATAAATTAATGTAATAACGCAAATATTAACACGTATATCCGACCAACCCGATCCATCTGACCGAGTCCGCTTGGGTTCAGCTTGGGTTGAGAATTCCCAACCCGGGGTTGGGTTGGGTTAGGGTTGAGCACCAACCCTATCCGACCCGACCTGACCCGACCCGACCCAACCCAGCCCGGCCCGGCCCGACTTTCGGCCCTAGCCTATTTCATTGGCTACCATCCAAAACGTCACAGTAGCTGATGATCTTAACCAACCGAACCATAACCTAATAATGACGGGTTAAGATTATTCATATAAGAATAGGCCCAATCAACAAATGGGTGGCCATCTATTTGTTGAAATGAT